>JAYESA010000010.1:81195212-81455212 GCA_036927795.1 Iris macrosiphon | reverse complement strand
CGTCAAGTGGAGCCTGTGGGGCCCACAATACGCGATTCTGTCAACGTTCTCAGAATCAAACCAAACTTGGGTCACAGGACCAGCGTATTGTTACGAGTCCGATGGAGCAAGTTTCGTCTCGATCCGACGTGTGTACACAAAGTTACGACGTATTCCAGAACTGACGGATACGGGGCGTTGTCGGCGGATACGCGTTGATTCCGGTGTGCACGCACATCCAAATCAACTTCTGCGAAATCCTACACGTCCGTATCAACGATGCGCACGTTTCGGTGAAGACCGCATGCGACCAAGTCGTCCCGTTTGTCGGGGCGTACTCAGTTCCGGGGTGAAATGGGGTATTAATTTTCCTTATTTTTGGATCGCGGTTCGCGATCGCCACAGGACGCGATGCACCGAGCGGGTTACACGGGCACCGAGAGGGTCGTACAGCCTACGCGTCACAATTGACGGAAACGAAAATGGAATAACGAGGAGAGAGGAAACACTACCTGAACAGGGCTCTGTGAAGACTGATTTTCACGTGTCCGAGTCGTGTCCGAGTCCTGTGTCCACTGTGTCCGTGCTGCGTTAGGGTTAGGGTTTCTGTTTGTGTTCGATCAGGGGATGCTGTATCCGAGTCAGGGGATGCTCGGTGGACACGACGGAGGCGGTGCCGTGTGGTCGATGGCTGGGGGAGAGTCGGGGCTGCGGGTTCCGTCGATCGGGGAGTTCAAGGTGGCTGGGAGGAGGCGGGGTCGACAGGGCTTTGGGGAGGATGGCCGGGGACGAAGGGCTGTGGTTGCTCGGGAGGAGGTAGACGGAGAGGGGCTCGGCGGAGGCTGAGAAGGGCTGCGGGGGTGTCCGGGCGGAGGACGACGGGAAGGAGGTCGGTTGTAGGAAAGAGGGTGGCTGGGTCGGGCTGTTCGGCCGGGGACGAAGGAGCTGCGACGGTGGGGCGGGTCGTCGGTAGGTGGTGGAGCGGGGAGACTGTGCTGGGCGGAGCGTGGAGATGGCTAGGCGGAGGAGTCGAGGGCTGGGAGGTTGTGAAGGGGGTCTCCGGTGGTAGAGATAGGAAGCAGGGAAGGAGACGGAGGAAGAAGAGAGGGAAGGTGGAGGAGGTCGAGATCCGGCGTGCGGGGGAGGTCGAGGCTAAGGACTGGTCGGGGTCAGGTGGCGAGGTGAAGGCGGCTCATCAAGGGGATCGTCGACGAGGGGAGGAGGAAGAAAAGGGAAGGGCGGTCTAGGGTTCCGACGACCGGCAGAGGGGATATATAGGGTGGTCGGAACAGTAGTCCGACTAGGGTTAGGGTTAGGGTTAGGGTTCAGATTAGGATTAGGTTTCGGGTTTTGGGACGGGCCGGGTCGGGTGGTAGGGATCCGACCCGATCCGTTAATAATTAAATACGGGTTGGGCTAGCGGGTCGGGTCTGGGTTTTGGGCCCGGATCCGACCCAATAAGGATTTAAGTTGGTTCGGTTAAACCGGTTTTCCTTGGTTTGGTTCAGGAAATAAACCGGGTTCAATTTAGGATTTATTTTGGTTTAAATTTTAATTAGTTTTTAGGGCTTTAAAAATGCTTCCGGAGTCCAATAAATTCACAAAAAATTACCCTATGTCCAGGTTTTCATTTTACACCCAAAAATATTATTTTCATAATATTTGAATATTAATTAATATCATTTAAAAAATCATTTAGTTACAAAATACCTTAGTTTTAATTCCCAAAAATTACAGAAAAATTGGAAAAAATCGTTTTTAAAATTTTGAAAAAATCAGGGGGCTTACAATCTACCCAACTTATAAAAATTTCGTCCTCGAAATTAAAATAGGGTAGGGTCTCTCTATCAATCTCACTTGATTACAGTCTAAAGAATTCCTTTCAAGTGAACATTGCGGTCTCTACCCAACTTAGAATTTACCCATCTATCATCTAAGGCTATACATCTAAGAAAGCTGTGCCCCAATTTATGTTATTGAATCCTCAAGTCTTTAACACCAACATATCATCTATGATATGCCCTTAATCATTTATAAAAGACAGTCACCTAACAATGCGACTGGCATGCGGGGTATATCTAGTACTGTCTATATATCAAACTTATACTAAGCACAAGATTTCGTATTTCCGAAATAATGGAAGACGGAGATCAATAATAAAGAGTTCAAGGGTGAGGTAATATAATAGAAGTATCGGGGTCAAGGCGTTTAAAGAATTCAAATAGGCATTGTCAAGTAGTTGTGGATTGAAATCTATTATGGTAATTCTTATTCACATGCTCGCATTGGTACAGTTATGTAGCAGATACGATATATTCAGACATATCTAGAGGGCAAGTACATTCGTCTACTAATTACTACATATCTCAATCCACGTAAAGTAGTATTACGAGGGGCGAATCGAGCGCACTAAGGTTAGATAGACCTTAATATACTGATTCTGAAATATATTAGTGTACATGTCCACTAATACATATGTCATGAACAAGCTTGATAAAAACTGAGCTTGCAAAACTAGGCTGTAACAGCAGTATAAGTCGAGGTAGTACAAAATATAAGTACGCTAGATTTTGATGAGAGAAATAGTTCAAGTTCACAAACAAAACAAAAATAAGACTCTACAGTCTCTCTAGTCGTCATACTACTCCTTAGCTAAGCCGCTGGTCAACCAAATAGGGGTACGGGTCTCTAATTTCTACAGTCTGAATAAACACTATCTTCTTATGCAAGTCTAAAGTTGTGTCATCCTAGTTCTCCTCATCAATGGGTCAATAGGGCTCGGTGGTACTATGTTGTGAGGCATACTACCCAACTTAAAACGATAAACTAATACTGAAATCGTCTTAAGGATACCGTGAAAACTCTTGTTAAGGTCTACGAGAAGGGGTCTTGGTACCTATTAGGGTATCCTCCTATATTACCTAGGTCATGGTCGTATTAAGCCTTAGTCTTAGTGCTTATAGAACAAGTGTCGATAGTGAGGATAGAAGAGTTACTGGCCGTCAAGGGGAAGGGATCTAACTTGTATCGAGGTGGGGGTACTAATTACGTGACTTAAGCTATGGGGTAATCATTAGGTCATAATCTACAATAATAACTTAAACTGTCAAGTTCTAATTACCAATTACACAACAAAAATTTAGAGTAACAACCAAAATAAACAGTAAGAGGCGCACAGGAGTCAAGGCATGATGCAAGTCAAGAAATTAATTCGAATCCGATATAGATGTTAAGAACGATTCAAGCAAATGGATGAGATTCAAAAACTTATCCTATTCTTATTGCAGGCTTGCTCGGTACCTAAGTTGAAATCGAACAATTTAGTCGTTGCCTGCATGGGCCACCACAAAAACCATGTCACGCCCCAGTCCCAAAATACCGAGGGACTAGACACGTGGCAATGGCCAGCAGCACACACCGATGGACAAACCCAATTTAATGGATCCATCAGGGCGTGCTTAAACTGTGATACAACAATAAGGGTCTAGATATACTAATCTCATCCACAGATATGAATACAACAATATCAAAATCATAAATCAAGATCAATCTCAATAAAATATAAACTCTGGAAATAACCCGATAATGAGTCTGATACATCTGTCAAGATACAAGAATAAAGATAACTACATCAAATACTGAGTATGGAAACAGTATATACTCAGAAGATAATCTCGGTAATCACTCGTCTACTGAATCTGGTACTGCTCCAGTAACTGCTCCAGTAACTGCTCCAGTTCCTGCTCCTGCTAATGCTCCTGTACTGTATAACTCTGGGTGGATCTCGTCTACTAATCCTGGAAACATAATCCAGATCCAGGTTCTCAGGGGACATAGCAAGGTACAAAATAACTCATGCCAGAATAAATGCAGTGCAGCAATAAATGAAACAATAAGGTAAACTATATAACCATCTATGTGAAATGCAAGTGAGAGTTTTAGTCATACTCGGGCTGAGACTACTACAGGATCAGTGTCGGAGAAACCCATAGTAGTATTTTCTCGAAGGGCCAGAACTGGTGCCAATAGCTCTGTATCAGAAACTAAGACACATCCAGATGACAATATATATAATATAATCAGCCTTTGATATAGTAATACTCTCCCCACCCAATGTAATCTCACGTCTCATGTCCATGACACGCAGGATCAAAACTAATGCAGCAAGTCATATAATGTCTATGAATATAATGTCTATGTCATACAACCTGTATCCTATACAGAATCACCATGAATATCTCAGGAAGATTCTGTCTCATGAATAGTGTCAAGTGTCCTGGGTCTATCTACTTGATAAGACAAGTACGAGGGGTATAGGGACACGGTATCCATGTCTAGGTGACAATACACAACGTCGCGTACGGTGTTGGCACCCGACTATCAATCGGACGCTAAGTAAGTCACACGGTCCTAGGTCAAGCATGTACAAGATATAAATAAATCAAGGAAATAAGTAACAAAACTGCAATGTTGGCAAGGTACACTTGCCTAGGGTTATGGCTCCAACTATAGCTCTGGTCTCGGTGTGATCTGCAGGTACTACTCCGGTTGCTGAAATAAACATCACCATCATATCCAGAAAATATTAAATAGCTAGAAACGCCTGTCCTTAAGTCCAATTTGGACACAGGGGCAAAAATCACAATTTTAGGTCAAAGCGGGGTCCACATGTGGGCCGCTTTTGCACCGAAAACCGTGTTAGGGTCAAAGGTCTCCAAATTCGTCCAACTTAGTGTCAACAAGTCAGGAACGATGATACGAACCCAACGGAACTTCCAGAATTGGATTCCGATGAGCCGATCACAAAATCGCCCGTCAAGTGGAGCCTGTGGGGCCCACGATACGCGATTCTGTCAACGTTCTCAGAATCAAACCAAACTTGGGTCACAGGACCAGCGTATTATTACGAGTCCGATGGCGCAAGTTTCGTCTCGATCCGACGTGTGTACACAAAGTTACGACGTTTTCCAGAACTGACAGATACGGGACGTTGTCGGCGGATACGCGTTGATTCCGGTGTGCACGCACATCCAAATCAACTTCTGCGAAATCCTACACGTCCGTATCAACGACGAGCACATTTCAGTGAAGACCGCATGCGACCAAGTCATCCCGTTTGTCGGGGCGTACTCAGTTCCGGGGTGAAACGGGGTATTGATTTTCCTTGTTTTTGGATCGCGGTTCGCGATCGCCACAGGACGCGATGCACCGAGCGGGTTGCACGGGCACCGAGAGGGTCACACAGCCTACGCGTCATAACTGACGGAAACAAAAATGGAATAACGAGGAGAGAGGAAACGCTACCTGAACAGGGCTCCGTGAAGACTGATTTTCACGTGTCCGAGTCGTGTCCTAGTCCTGTGTCCACTGTGTCCGTGCTGCGTTAGGGTTAGGGTTTCTGTTTGTGTCCGATCAGGGGATGCTATATCCGGGTCAGGGGATGCTCGGCGGACACGGCGGAGGCGGTGCCATGTGGTCGATGGCTGGGGGAGTCGGGGCTGCGGGTTCCATCGATCGGGGAGTTCACGGTGGCTAGGAGGAGGCGGGGTCGACAGGGCTTTGGGGAGGATGGCCGGGGACGAAGGGCTGTGGTTGCTCGGGAGGAGGTAGGCGGAGAGGGGCTCGGCGGAGGCTGAGAAGGGCTGCGGGGGTGTCCGGGCGGAGGACAACGGGGAGGAGGTCGATTGTAGGGAAGAGGGTGGCTGGGTCAGGCTGTTCGGCCGGGGACGAAGGAGCTACGACGGTGGGGCGGGTCATCGGTAGGTGGTGGAGCGGGGAGACTGTGCTGGGCGGAGAGTGGAGATGGGTAGACGGAGGAGTCGAGGGCTGGGAGGTTGTGAAGGGGGTCTCCGGTGGTGGAGAGAGGAAGCAGGGAAGGAGACGGAGGAAGAAGAGAGGGAAGGTGGAGGAGGTCGAGCTCCGACGTGCGGGGGAGGTCGAGGCTGAGGACTGGTCGGGGTCAGGTGGCGAGGTGAAGGCAGCTCGTCGAGGGGATCGTCGACGAGGGGAGGAGAAAGAAGAGGGAAGGGCGGTCTAGGGTTCCGGCGGCCGACAGAGGGGATATATAGGGTGGTCGGAACAGTAGTCCGACTAGGGTTAGGGTTACAGTTCAGATTAGGATTAGGTTTCGGGTTTTGGGTCGGGTCGGGTCGGGTGGTATGGATCCGACCCGATCCGTTAATAATTAAATGCGGGTCGGGCTAGCGGGTCGGGTCTGGTTTTGGGCCCGGATCTGACCGAATAAGGATTTAAGTTGGTTCGGTTAAATCGGTTTTCCTTGGTTTGGTTCAGGAAATAAACCGGGTTTATTTAAAATAAACCGGGTTCAATTCAGGGTTTATTTTGGTTTAAATTTTAATTAGTTTTTAGGGCTTTAAAAATGCTTCTGGAGGCCAATAAATTTACAGAAAATTACCCTATGTCCAGGTTTTCATTTTACACCCAAAAATATTATTTTCATAATATTTGAATATTAATTAATATCATTTAAAAAATCATTTAGTCATAAAATACCTTAGTTTTAATTCCCAAAAATTACAGAAAAATTGGGAAAAATCATTTTAAAAATTTTGAAAAAATCATGGGGCTTACACACTTAGCTAGTATTCCTGTTTTCTCACATGCAGTTACTTCTCTACTACTTGTATTATTTTCCCAGTTTTATATTACAGCTACTTTATCTGTTCCACCATGTATTTACTTTTCTGTGCATCTTGTATACTTTTCTATTGCTAGTCATATACACCTTACCATGTATTTGGAGTTACTTTCAGAGTTATGTACTTCGCTCCAGTCCTGACTGGGCATATTTTTTCCAGAGGATCCTGAGGATTTTTGTCCGATCTTCTATGGGCAAGGTATCGAGGAGTGTTGCGACCCTGATTTTGAGGAGGAGCCTGTCCCAGCCGAGGAGACGCCGTTAGCACCCTAGTATAGCTAGGTGGGTTTCCCTGGGTTGTTCCCAGTTGCTATTTTGGATGACTGCATTTATTATTTTGTTATTGTGAGATGTTTAGACTTTAGACTTGGACTGTATATTTGGATATTATACTTGCTCTTTGGTTCTTGTTCCTTTGTTGATATCTTATCGTACTTTTACTCTTTCCCTAGTTATTGTGATTGAGAGTTTATATATATTGCGTGGTTGCCCTCCTTTTGGAGAGGTTATATTGACAGGATATTGTGAGATATAGATATTATTTAGATCTAGAACAGACCTAGACAGCGTTCTACCTCTGATTCTGCGGCGTAGGCTGGATGTACCCACGACTCATGCCCGATTTTTTGGTGCGGGTCATGACAACAACCGCCACTCGCCCCAGACTTCATCCCCGACCTGTTCATCGACTTCCCCACGGCTATCGTCAACATCTGTACCATCGTCTCCACTCGCCTGAGTCCCCTCATCATCATCATCATCATCATTAACAACATCATCATCATCATCATCACCATTAACATCACCATCGTCACCACCACCATCGCTGGCCCATGAGCAGCGGCCACCCCGTTCATAGCCACCCGAACCCCTCCTCTTCCGTCATCTTCTCCGACCACAGGTCCACCCACGACCGACTCCTCACCACCTGAGCACCCAGAACGCCACCAGTCGATATCTCCTCCATCCCGACATCACAGTACCCCATCATCGCCAACACCATCCTCACGACCACCCTCGCCGGATCTACACCACCACAACGAATCATCACCACCGCGTCCGCCATCCTCACAACCACCCACACCACCGTCTCCACCACCCACGACAATACGACAGCACCTCCACATCACCATCACCATCGTCTTCATCTTCTCCAACAACCCGCCACACCGTTATCTCCTCCCCCCACCATCGGCGTTCCTGACTCGACCCCGACTTCAGTCACCGTCGACCCATCTTACCTCACCGGAGATGACCCACAGCAGCCTCCCTCGACCCCGTGCACGCCAACGCCAAGGTTCATAACTTTCCCTTCTTCCGTATGTTGTTGCATGACACTGCGTTTGGGTGAACCCTAGTGACTAGTATGTGTGTATGCATGTATGATTGGTATCTAGTATTAGTAATTACTTCATGGAATTTGGTGTTAGTATTTACTCCTTAGAAATTTAGGTTGTTAGTCGTAGGTGTCACATATTCACATATGTTAGGTATGACCCTAGGTGTATTAATATAAATATAGTAGTGGGTAATACTATATAATATATACTAAGGTATATATATTTATATATTAAACGTATTTTGGTAACTCACTGCCTTATGTGTACCCTAACCTACTAGCTAGACCATGTGTCAGTTTAACACGAGATTTGGAGATTTGGACATGTGATAATGTTAGTTATTTCATCTTGCTACGCACAGTATTCGAGGACATGACACCTGTGCATTTAGACGCACACTTGACCCTGCTAGTTGACCAGTATCACCCCTAGTGTAGTTCTGAGTTTAGTGTAATTATGTTTGTGTGTGTGCTAGTATAACGACTGATGTTATATTGTATTATATTATATATATATATATATATAGGACCATTGGATCGTTTTGCGAGACTTCGGGAGCAGGCTATTGGTATTGCCCGCTCAGGACCACAGGCGAGTACATTCTTTGATAATTTTTGTTATTTGATAATTTTTATAATTCAAGTATTTAGAAATGTTACATCTGATTCTTGACACTGTGCTACACGGACTAGTATATAGATTGGATCTGCAGTCATAAGATGTTACAATAGTTATCGTATTGACATTGTACACGACATTGATATTAGACATTGTACATGATATATTGGACATTGATCGTGTATCGTGACGTGTCATGGTTGGATCCATTGTACTAGTTGGGGGCAGAGAAATTGTTAGTGAGAAATATGATCATATCCGTATCGTACAAGTATAAATCATGTTAGTGTTAATCAGACACCTCACTTATGATTAGCTAGGCCATATAACACTCGTACATGTTCCCAAGTCTATCACATTTCAAAACTACTATTTCAAATACTTAGAATAGTTACAGTTCTTTATTTCAGTTCATATACTATATTACCCTGTATATGATATTGTAGTTCTTTTCTCTTCATTTCATATATGCACTGACTATACAATATTATCTGTTCTCTTTACTTTTGCCATTGCATCTATTTATTATTCTCTCTCAGTATATAGCATCATCTATTTATTGTTTTATAGTCCTTGTCAATTAATTGGAACTGTTATTGGGTTGTACTTTGCTCCAATCCTAACGGGATATATTTTTTCAGACTGCGACTTAGAGAACTGGTGTCCGACATATTATGGACCACAGGGAGAGTAGCTGCAGCCTTGGACCTTGTAGCTCAGGTGTGATTTTTGGGAGGTCTAGCTGGGATCACTATTTAATCAGTTAGTTTCTTTTAGCAGTTTATGGTACCAGATTTGTTTCCGACATACTTTGAGACTTGGATGTTATTGTTTGAGTTAGATTATTTTGTTTAGACTTGTGTTATATTTCGTTTATTTTC
This sequence comes from Iris macrosiphon, assembly GCA_036927795.1. Lineage (NCBI taxonomy): Eukaryota > Viridiplantae > Streptophyta > Magnoliopsida > Asparagales > Iridaceae > Iris > Iris macrosiphon. The sequence goes on along the minus strand of JAYESA010000010.1, from coordinate 81,445,736 downwards.
TTCGATATCTTATCGTGCTTTATTTATGTGGTTGAGTATATTCATATTATATTATAATATCTGTGTCTCCTTATGGAGTTGGATATTCGTGTGAGATTGATTAGATAGTATTGTGACCTAGACAGCGTTCTACCGTCGATGCTTTGGCGTAGGCTGGACGTACCCACGTACTCGTGCCCCTATAACAGGTGTGGGTTATGACACATTTTTAGTGGCGGCCCATGTAGGTCAGGCTTCACAAGTAGTGTGATGTCATGGTAGTGCAACGTCTTAGTTATACTACTATGAGCCTGTGATAGGATCTAGGATATAGTATACTAGGATGAGAGCGAATACTCAATTATAACTAGGAATACTTCCAATCTATTACTATTGTTATTCCTTCTGAATATTGCTTTTCTTGAATATTTAATTCTTGGTGTCATTGTTGAGTTTGATTTCATATCGAGATAAATTTTATGGACTAAAATTATGGTATCATCTGATGACATATATTGATGAGGATAGTGAGAAAGATGAAACATCTACGTTAGTTATGGAGCATAGAGTTCATCGCAGCTATATTAGCTGGCATGGAGGAAACATAGGGACCTGACTTCGGATGTATATATCTTGGTTATAAGATTTAAAATTTCTCATAACTATACTAGTCGGCACAGCGAGGATTCTAGACGACATGATTATAGAGTTGCATATCTAAGTTATAGAATCTATCGTTTATCGCATCTATGCTTACTGGCGTGGCAAGGATTCTGAGTGTCATGATTTTGGACAGACGTGTATGATTATCAGATTGTATCTTAAATTGGTTCTTAAAGTATCATCTCAATACTTATCCACTTTTGTTATTATAGGACCTTGTTCCATCATTTTTTGCTAGCAGTAGAGATATCTTCAGTCCTTAGTCCAGTTCTTTTTTGAGTTTTATTTCTTTAAGGATCCTTGTTAGTGTGATAATTGGTAACTTACAATTAGGTCTGTATCTTGAGTATCAATGTTGACTGTTGTGAGTGTGCCATAATAGGAGAGTACCCATAAGTGTATAGGAGAGTGTGAGGGAATAAGAATACATTGTGCTAAGTAGTAAGACTAGTATTACAGACAAAAGTAGGGCGAGTGTACCAGTATATGACTAGTGATGGATGTATCACCTAATATTGAGGCCAGTGATGGGTTAGAAGCAATAGATGGAAGAGTGTCTAGAAATTATGTGCGGGATGCACAGTGGGTGATGAGTGTCAGTGTGATGAGGTAATCTAATGATGGAGCTAGTGTTACTATACCAAGAGTGCTAGTATTTCTATGTCAAGGATTAGTTGAGCAATGTGCTAGTAACAGTAAGTACCTCGTGTGATAATATTAGATTGGTATATCAGTTAATATGGATAGAAAATTATTGAAAGTAATAGTGCAAGTAATCCAGGCAGTACAAATTTTAGTACACAGTTGACGGGTATAGACAATTAGTGTATTTGTGTTTACCTTGAGTGTTAGAGACTGTGAGTATATATATGTATACTTAGATAGATATAGGTAAGAAATGTGTATCAGTATATGAGTGGTTGATGTGCATGTGTAAAGATCTGCTGGCTTGAGCATGCCTGAGATGGCACTGTAAACTGACTTGGGTGACCATCTAGAGTTGTATTAGAGGGAGTAGTACTTAGTATGGTGTATTGCACTTAGTGTGCACTTGAGTGATAAGAACAACTAGTATAAGCAATTGCAATAAGCAAGAGAGCTTGCAGTGGGTGTGCTTGTAGTAGAAATAGTGGTACCAAAAGGATAGGGGTATCAAAATTTGGATGCATCATTAAACCTATGGTTGTGTTAGAGGTTCTTGGTATCAGATTTTAGTATCAATAGATAGGTGTGTACAGTTTGGATGTATCCATGGATATCTTATAGACTAGTGATTAGTTGATGTGGGTATCAGTGTATAGGGATAGGAATTAATGAGTGAATGTGCCAGAGTTAAGTGTATGTTAGAGGATGAAGGTGTGTCCAGGTGATACATATCATAGTGTTGAGTGTATCAGAGTATTGAGTGCATCACATGTATCAGGATGTTTGGGGATAATTGAGTTCATGCCATAGTTAAGAGTATGGGTCTAGTACAACAACACCTGTGTAAATATTTAAGCTATTTGAGCATCAGAGCACAAGCTTGAGGTATAATTCTTTGTCTGATTATATGTTCTTGTGCTAAGTTTAATTCAATTTCGAGGACAAATTTTTTTAAGGAGGGTAGACTTGTCACTACCACATTCTAAAATAGGGATATTTTTGTCTTTTTATTTATTATAAGTATTTTGTATATTTTATTGCATGATATCTGTATATATACATCTATATATATTATATATACTGTGTTCATTAATGCATGGGTTAGTAGACTAGACCTAGAAACCTACTAGATGAACCCTTGACCATAATATGGGATTATAGATTTTAATTAGTATATTTTTGGGATTAATTATTGGGGGTTATAATTTATTACTGTAATTTTATTCAATTGTTGTGTCTTACCGTTGCTTCGATATTTGGAGCGCTACACTAGTTTTTGCCTTCCAACAAATTCTACACCCTTGTCCTAGACGTGCCAGTCTTCCATTCTGACCTTTGTGTAACTCATAAATACCCTCTCTTGTGCTTTATTTTAGTCGCACAATATTCGTCGTAGACGTTATTTTTAAATCCCAATAAATCCAACTTTGCATCTTTGTCCGTTCCAATTGAAATTGGAAACACAATCTTGACCCATTTTATGCAATCCAAATTTTGATAATATTATATTCTGAGTCTTCTACATCCATGACACTTGTGTTCCACCTAATTTTAACCCTATGTACTTCCAACTAATTTAAGAACACCATTTATATTAATTTTAATTAAATTGGTGTAAGGACCCAACCCAACCCAAAACTAGACCCAACACTAAACCAAAACCCTACTCACACCCTCAAGGTTAATACTAAATACCACACACCCTTTTAGCCACTACATCACACCAAACATGGTATTTTTCCTCATTCAATCCAAATTCTCACTTTTTGTGCAATTTTTTAATTGTTGGAGACTTTTATGCAAAAGTGCAGTGAGGATTCCATTGGACCCAACACATGAAGAAACACCTCCCCTCTTCATTGACCGGTCATATATGATTTTTCCCATATTTTGGTGTGTGCAACACTCAAAACACTCCCCCTCTCCATCTTAGCCATCCATTTAAACCCACTCAATCCTAGCCCTCCAAATTCCTTCATATAGCATTCAACCTTATCCCAAGGAGTACTTGGCCGACCCTAATCCCAAGGCTAGCACCCCCTCTTCTCTCTCCTACATAAAAACTTTTCTCCATTATTTTTATCCAACATCATCTTCAACCTACACAAAAAATCGAAACCTAACCCTGAGCCATCACCCTCTCCATCCCCGGCTATCCACCGCCGATAGCAGCTCGCCTGGGCCTCCACCACAGAGCACCATGACTTCCCCGCCTGACCAACACCCCGCCTCTTATACCACCACCGTCCCCATCACCATTAACATCATCACCTTCTTCCTCATCACCCGAGCACAGCCGACCCTTATCCCCGCTGAACCACCATCTCCCCGACCTGTTCACCATCATCCCAACCGTCCTCCACCTGGGCACAACCGCCACTCGTCCCAGACTTCATCCCCGACCTGTTCATCGACTTCCCCGTGGCCATCGTCAATATCTGTACCACCGTCTCCACTCGCCTGAGTCCCCTCATCATCATCATCGTCAACATCATTATCATCATTATTATCATCATTACCATTAACATCACCATCGTCACCACCACCATCGCTGGCCCACGAGCAGCGACCACCCCGTTCACAGCCACCCGACCTCCTCCTCCTCCGTCATCTTCTCCGACCACAGCTCCACCTACGACCGACTCCTCACCACCTGAGCACCCAGACCGCCACCAGTCGACATCTCCTCTATCCCGACATCACAATACCCCATCATCGCCAACACCATCCTCACGACCACCCTCGCCGGATCCATACTACCACAACGAATCATCACCACCGCCTCCGCCATCCTCATAACCACCCGCACTACCGTCTCCACCACCCACGACAACACGACCGTACCTCTACATCACCATCACCATCGTCTTCATTATCTCTAACAACCCGCCACACCGTCATCTCCTCCCTCCACCATCGTCGTTCCCGACTCGACCCCGACTTCAGTCACCGTCGACCTATCTCACCTCGTCGGAGATGACCCACAGCAGCCTCCCTCGACCCTGTGCACGCCAACGCCAAGGTTCGTAACTTGCCCTTCTTCCGTATGTTGTTGCATGATACTGCGTTTGGGTGAACCCTAGTGACTAGTGTGTGTGTATACATATATGATTGGTATGTAGTATTAGTAATTACTTCATGGAATTTGGTGTTAGTATTTACTCCTTAGAAATTTAGGTTGTTAGTCGTAGGTGTCACATATTCACATATGTTAGGTATGACCCTAGGTGTATTAATATGAATATAGTAGTGGGTAATACTATGTAATATATACTAAGGTGTATATATATATATATATATATATATATATATATATATATATATATATATATATATATATATATATATATATATATATATATTTATATATTAAACATATTTTGGTAACTCACTGCCTTATGTGTACCCTCACCTACTAGCTAGACCATATGCCAGTGTAACACGAGATTTGGAGATTTGGACATGTGATAATGTTAGTTATTTCATCTTGCTACGCACAATATTCGAGGACATGACACCTGTGCATTTAGACGCATACTTGACCCTGCTAGTTGACCAGTATCACCCCTAGCGTAGTTTTGAGTTTAGTGTAATTATGTTTGTGTGTGTGCTAGTGTAACGACTGATGCTATATTGTATTATATTATATATATAGGACCATTGGATCGTTCTGCGAGACTTCGGGAGAAGGCTATTGGTATTGCCCGCTCAGGACCACAGGCGAGTACATTTTCTGATAATTTTCGTTATTTGATAATTTCTATAATTCAAGTATTTAGAAATGTTACATCTGATTCTTGACACTGTGCTACACAGACTAGTATATAGATTGGATCTGCAGTCGTGAGATGTGACATTAGTTATCGTATTGACATTGTATACGACATTGATATTAGACATTATACATGATATATTGGACATTGATCGTGTATCGTGATGTGTCATGGTTGGATCCACTGTACTAGTTGGGGGCGGAGAAATTTAGTGAGAAATGTGATTATATCCCTATCGTACAAGTATAAAGTCATGTTAGTGTTAATCAGACACCTCACTTATGATTAGCTAGGCAATATAACACTCGTACATGTTCCCAAGTCGATCACATTTCGAAACTACTATTTCAAACACTTAGAATAGTTACAGTTCTTTATTTCAGTTCATATACTACATTACCCTGTATATGATATTGTAGTTCCTTTTCTCTTCATTTCATATATGCACTGACTATACCATATTGTCTATATTGTTTGTTCTCTTTACTTTTGCCATTGCATCTATTTATTATTCTCTCTCAGTATATAGTATCATCTATTTATTGTTTTATAGTCCTTGTCAATTAATTAGAACTGTTATTGGGTTGTACTTCGCTACAATCCTGACTGGATATATTTTTCCAGACTGCGACTTAGAGGACTGGTGTCCGACATATTATGGACCACAGGGAGAGTAGCTGCAACCGTGGACCTTTTAGCTCAGGTGTGATTTCCGGGAGGTATAGCCGGGATCACTAGTTATTCAATTAGTTTCTTTTAGCAGTTTATGGTACCGGATTTATTTTTGGCATAATTTGAGACTTGGATGTTATTGTTTGAGTTAGATTATTTTGTTTAGACTTGTGTTATATTTCATTTATTTTCTTCGATATCTTATCGTACTTTAGTTATGTGGTTAAGTATATTCATATTATATTGTAATATCTGTGTCTCCTAATGGAGTTGGATATTCGTGTGAGATTGATTAGATAGTATTATGACCTAGACAACGTTCTACCACTGATGCTGTGGCATAGGCTGGACGTACCTACGTACTCGTGCCCCTATAACGGGTCCGGGTCATGACAACATATCCAGTTCAGATCTAGACGATGGCTTCTCAGACTCCGCCTCTGCCTGTGGAACCTAACGTTCGATGGCCAAAAGTTCAAGACGCATGCTCCGGCCCGTATCGACGTCTCTGCCATGGTTCACGATATTCTACAAAAAAAAAAATCGCTGAACACGTAAACCTTGTTGGCCCATCTGGTCATGGTCAACCCGATTTTAATAATCGATCCAAACTACGAGTCGATATATTGCAACTCTGATGGATCTAAGAAGAAGACTGTGCATTACTTTACCACAAGCTATGACTATAGATGATTGTGTTCAGGTTTTGTTTTATGTTTTGTTATATTTTTTTTATTTTATTGAGTCCAAGGGCTTATGTGAGTCGGAACAAAATTTTGGCATCTAGATTGAACCTGTATCCAAAGTCCAGTCAAACATAAGCCTACCCAACCAAAAATTCGTTTGGATTCGAGCCTAAACTCAAACTCAAGTCAAAACAGTCTGAAAAAGACCAAACCAAACTCAATACGAGTTTTGCCCGTACTCGGGTACTCAAAATCCAATTTTCTAGTCAGGTTCATCTCCTAAAGACATGGCTCCCAATGTTCAAAATTTTGAACGTTATACATCCGAACTCGTCCCGAACTCTGTCTACAAAAATCCTATAAATAGAGAAGAATTTTCTATTTCCAACATCAACTCAATCATTCTTTATTTCCCTATTCCTATAAAGAGCTTTATCCTTCTTAGATCTCAAGACAACTATCTTTCCTTCTAAGTGCCCAAGTGTCGTTCCGATTAGAAGTTGAGTCAAGTTATACAAGCTTGGTTAAAAAGTTATTTTTAATTCATGTCCGAAGTCGCGAGTTCTTCGGATCAAAGCTCGTATTGTAAGAAGTTGGCATACTTTTCGGATCAAAGGCACGTGTGTACCATATTTTATAAATAGTGGATTAACACTGAGCAAGATTTCTCGAGCCTGGACTAGTCCTCCACAAGAAAAACCAGGATAAAATTTCTGTGTTTGAGTTTGCTATTCTGAACCTTACTTATACTCTGCTTATTCTCTTTTAAATATTTGTTACTGCAGTTTATAAGTTAGCCTATAACTTAAAATTCTTAATTGGTGATTATTTTCCGCTGCACACGCATTTATTTTATTTACCCTCCCTCTATAGTTGCTACACGATCCTACAATTGGTATCAGAGCAAGCCTTTTTATTAAACTGTGCTTAGTTTATACACTCTAGAATACACATGGCTAACATGAAGTCTAGCTTTACTAGAGTAGGCTAATCCATAGATGATCCTCCACTATTTAATGGAACCAATTATACTTATTGGAGGACATAGATGAGTTTTTATTTAAAATCACTTGGTTTTGACGTATGGACTAATGTTATTGAGGGTTATAGGAAGCCTACCATCATTTCTCCTTTCACTTCCAATTTAGTTAACAAACCCTATTATGATTACACACGAAAGAAGAGAAGAGCCTAGCTAGTCTTGATGCAAAAGAAATGAATGCTCTTTACTATGCTTTAGACAAAAATGAATTCAATCGCATCTCTTCTTGTGCAACCTCATATGAAATCTGAAAAATTCTTGAAGCCACTTATTAGTACAGGCACAAAGAAGAAGCTAGCGACACGAAAGAAGAAGAAAGCACAAATACAAGCATATGGTGTGAAAGCAAAGTAAGTGATTCTGAAGAAGAAGAGAATCCTCGTAACTCGGCAAATGTTTGTCTAATGGCATTCGATAAGGTATCTACGAACCCCCTATATGATGACTTTACATTTGATGAACTAGGTGATGTCTTTAGTGACCTTCTAGATGATCACAAAGCACTACTTGATAAATACAAGAACTCGAAGAAGAAACTCAAGGCACACAAACTTGAGATTGATAGATTGTCCACACTCCTAGATGATATCAAAAAAATATAATCTCCAAGTAATTCAGATGAATTAGCTTCAGTTAGATTGAACTTACACGAAACACTTCTTAGAAATAAGCAACATGACAAGGATTATATCAAGCTCAAAAAAAATTATAAAATAGAGAAGAAAAAGAGTAGTAATTCACTTATTAGAATTGATGCTTTAGCTGATAGATATACTGAGTTATATGACACTTCAAAAAAGTTAAAAATTAGATTAGGAAAATAGCCTGTATAGACTGCTTCCCAATCTAACAAGTGTCACTTAAGGCCCAAGAACACTCACCAGACACAACCCATGAAGGCCAAACCTTCTAATCATGCATTCTATTACAAGTATCCACGTAAATCATAGCATACTTTCTCGTATATACATCATGCACCTACACCTAGTATCAACACATATGCTACATATCATTATTGTGGTACTAAAGGACACATATCACTATAATATAGAATTAGAAAATTAGTTGATATGTATGTATATATCTGGTTTCCAAAAACTAATATATCATGACCCCTCATGAAAGTGGATACCAAAGGTTACATCTTCAACTTTTGTTGTAGGTGGACATTTCCTCTCACACTAGAAGCAAATGGATTCTCGATAGCGTTTGCTCACGTCATATGACCAGTGATGCAAATCTATTCGCAACTCTATCGATGAAGAAAGAAGGATACGTCTCCTTCGACAATAATCTAAAAGGACATATTATAGGTAATAGAAATATAGATATTCATCCTTCCCTTATTATTAAAGGTGTATGTTTGGTAACAAAATTAACACATAATATAATTAGCATTAGTCAATTGGCTGACCATGGTTATGGCATTAATTTTGTGAAAGATAAATGTTCTATTTATGATAAATCTATTGGTAAGATAACTTATGAAGGAATAAGAGAAGATAATATATATGTTTTTTATCTCTCAAAAAATACTAACAATACAGAAAGATGCTTATACGCAATCAAAGATAAAAGCTGGTTGCGGCATATGCGCCTTGGACATACAAATATGGGCACTATAACTAGACTACCTTCAAAGAAATTGGTAAGTTATTTACATGAAATTCCTTTTAAGAAAGATATGGTCTATGCTGAGTGTGAAAAGAACAAGGTGACAATATCTTCTTTTAAATCAATAAATATTGTAAGTACTTTTAGACCTCTTTAACTTTTGCATATGAATTTGTTTGGACCTAGCACAGTCGCCAGTCTTGGCGGTAAGCTTTATGCCTATGTGATCGTTGATGACTTTTCTAGATATACTTGGGTTTATTTTCTAGCAAATACAAATAAGACTTTTTCAGAATTTGTTACATTTTGCAAAAATGTATAAAATGAAAAAGACTTCATGATTACTCGTATCCGAAGTGATCATTGAGGCAAATTCAAAAATTCTAATTTTAAAATATTTTATAATTCAAATAGATTTGTGCATGAATTTTTTTTGTCCTAGAACTCCTCAAAAAAATGGTATTGTGGAGCAGAAGAACAGAACTCTTAGCGATATGGCTAGAGTCATGTTAAATCAGTATAACCTTCTGAAATATTTTTGGGCTGAGACTATCAATACAGCATGCCATGTTTTGAATATGATTCTCTTTCGACATATATCAAAAAAGACTCCATATGAGCTTTTATTTAATAAAATTTCTACTATCAGTTATTTTAAAGTATTTGGCTGCAGATATTTTAACTTGAATACTAAGGATAACTTAGGTATATTTGATTCCAAGGCTGATAAAGTTATTTTTCTTGGTTATGCTGCAAAGAGTAAAGATTTTAGAATTTTTAATAAAAAGTCAATGACTTTTGAAGAATCGATTAATGTTACTTTTGATGAGCTTAACAGTCAAGTAGCAAGTGACATTGACGATAAAGATATCAGGATAACATCCAACAAAACCCCTGAAGATGAAACTGGAACAAGTTATCTGGACAACTTACCTAAAAGATTGAAATTCTCAACCAATCATCCAGAGAACTTGGTAATTGGTGAGGTATCGAAAGGTATAAGTACTCGCTCTGCAACTAGAGATATTATTGCAAATGTTGCTTTTATTTCTAAAATAGAAGATAAAAATGTTTTAGAACCTTTTGATGATGGATTTTAGATTTTTGCAATGCAAAAGGAACTCAACCAATTTGAACAGAATCAAGTTTGTGAACTCATTTCCAGACCTAATGATTATCCAGTCATTGGTACCAAATGGGTTTTTTGAATTAAACTTAATGAGGATGGTATAGTCACTCGTAACAAAGCACGTCTCGTAGATCAAGGTTATAATCAAGAAGAAGGTATTGACTACAATGAGACCTACGCTCCTGTCGTGAGAATATAATCTATCTGCATGCTTTGTGCTTTTACAAGTTTTCTTAATTTTAAATTATTTCAAATGGATGTCAAAAGTGCTTTTTTAAATGGTATTATAAAAGAGGAAATTTTTGTTGAATAACCCCCTAGTTTTGAAGATTTTAAATTTTCTAATCATGTTTTCAAGCTTAGAAAGGCTCTATATGGACTCAAACAAGCCCCTCGTGGTTGGTATGAGTGCCTTAGCTCATTCCTACTTGAAAATAGTTTTTCTAAAGGAAAAGTTGATACTGTCTTATTTATAAAATCTCATGATGACAATCTCTTATTGGTGCAAATTTATGTAGATGATATTATTTTTGGATCTCCTAATGATATAAAATATAACGAGTTTGCTAAGTGTATGATGAGTATGATGGAGGAACTTACTTTCTTCTTTGGATTACAAATCAAGCATAATTCTCAGAAAATATTCATCAATCAAGCAAAGTACACAAAAGACGTGCTAAAGAAGTTCGATATGGACAATGCAAAATCTATTGGAACTCCAATGGCAACATCAACGAAACTTGATCTTGATAAAAATGACAAGCATACAGATATATGTAAGTATCTAGGTATGATTGATAGTCTTTTATACTTAACTGCTAGTCGTCTAGATATTATATTTTCTGTATGCCTATGTGCTAGATATCCGGCCAATCCTAAGGAATCACATGTATCTGCAGTTAAGCGTATCCTTAGATACCTTAAAGGTACTCAGACGACAGTCTTATGGTATCCCAAAACCACATCCTTTGACCTTATTGGTTATTCGGATGCTGATTTTGCTGGATGCAAGGTCGATCGTAAGAGTACTAGCGGTACATGTCATATCTTTGGAAAGTCTCTGGTCTCTTGGTTTTCTAAGAAATAAAATTCGGTAGCATTATCAACTAATGAGGCTGATTATATCGCCATATGACGTTATTGTGCACAAATTTTGTGGATGAGACTAACTTCAGAAGACTATAATTTATCCTTTAAAAATATTTCCATCTTTTGTGATAATACTAGCACTATAAATCTCTCTTAGAATCTAATATGTCATTTACGCACTATCACGACCCGCATCCAGCGTAGGGATGCAAGTAGTAAACAATGTCCAACCTATGCCGCAGCATCGGCGATAGAACGCTGTTTGGGTAAACTATCTATCTAGCAATCAAGATATAATATACCACCAATGTAAATGAATATACTCAATCACAGATCTATAGATAGAATAAGCACGAATATAATAAAAGAATAGAAGAGTCACAAATACAACTCATGAGACAAAAATAACATCCAATGAGTTAGAGAAGTACTAAAAGCAATGCTGGAGACAAATCCAGTACAAAAGGAAACTAACTACGAAGCTACGAGTCCTGGGTCGTCTGTCTCAGTCGGGATGAGACCCTCCTGAGCCAAGGTCACCACTCCTTAGTGTCATCTGGGAAATATATCCATTCAAGAAAGGAGCATAGTACATCTCTAACAACAGTTCTAATAAATGATATAAATTATGTAACAGTAAATTGATGTGAATAAACAAGATGCAATATACAGATACAAGAGATATCCAATAAAGGAAATAAATACGAGAATGGGCAATATAGAAATAAACAAGAAATACTAATGACTAAGTGAGTGAGTACCAGCTTTAACATGTGATCGGCTTGGGAACTTGATACAAGAATTATGGCCTGGTAAATCATATGTGCGGTGTATGATTAATACTATTCAAGGAACAAGACATGATACAAGAAGGGTATGATCACATATCTACACTACATACTTCCCGCCCCGACTAGTATAGTGGATCCAACCATGGTACATTATGACATGGGATTTACTGGGTAGGTAGCTAGTCTTCCCAAGATTCAATATCTGTACATGTATAAGAAGAACAAGAAAATAAGGCTTGCACAAGATACACCATACATACCAAGGAATAACATCTCATGACGAGATACGGATATACCAATCCATGTAACCATCGTGTCAAAAAATCAGGGATATCTACACTAGATACAAGAGACATAGAAGATATCAAAAATAAGAAACTATCAGAGAAAGTACTCATCTGAAATCCGGTGAACAGCATCAAAGGTGTTCGGTATGGTGCCTCGAAGACCTAAATATGGAATATTATATCAATACAAGGTTCTGGAATAAAAATAAGTTAAACTAGTCAACTTTTTGGTCCCATTTCTAAGTCAAAATAGTCAAAGTAGGTCAAGTCTAGGTCAAACTGGTCAAACTTGGTCAAACTAGCTATTTCTAGGTTGTATGAGTCTAACTCTAGGATATTAGGTCCATACACTATGTAACTAGGCCACACTAGCTATGCTAAGATACTAGGATGCAAACAAGATACCGTATCCTAAGATACGAAAGTTTTAGATATGAAAATATCATATTATGTATATACAATCAACAATATATAATATTCCTAACTAAACTAATGTTAAGTGGATACCTTGGCTTTGAACCAATGCGGTATCACACCTCTACATACCCATCTTGATACTCAAACCCAATACCTTGAGTATCCACCAATATATTGATATTACCTTGGTATCACAAGGTAATGTTAATTCTAACATATAACTATCTACCCAATACACTAAACTATAACTAACATGCATTAGCTACTTATACTATACTAACTACCTACTAACTTACCAATATATATATATATATATATATATATATATATATATATATATATATATATATATATAAAACTACTAGTAATCAATAGTATATATCTAACTACTAGATAACAATATGTATATATATATATATATATATATATATATATATATATATATATATATATAACTAACTAAACTATCAATGAACTAACTACTAAACTATACATCAAGCTAACTAGCCTCCCTTACCTTGCTCTAGCTGTTGTGCACACTGCTATTGCTGCTTGGCTACTGCTCTTACTGCTTGTTGAGATTGCAACTGATGTTCTCCATGTTGTTGCTACATTGCTACTAGCATGCTGCTGCCACTGCAGTTCAGTTACTGTGCTGCTGCAGTTGCTGATACTGCCTTTGCTGCATGTTGCTGCAACTGTTGTGCTAGCTTGCTGTGGTTGCTGCTGCTGCTGATGCTATTGCTGTTGCAGCTCCATACTGCATGCTGGCTCAGTAGATCCGGCGAAGATTTCATCTGTAGAGACATGGCCAACCCCTACCAATGTCTCAGAAGTGAGGAGTTTCCTAGGACTTGCCGGATATTACCGGAGGTTCGTAGAGAATTTCGCGAAGATTGCAGAGCCAATGACCCGCTTGACCCGTAAGGAGCAAGAGTTCACTTGGACAGAGGAGTGTCAAAAGGCGTTCGATGAGCTGAAGAAACGCTTGACTACAGCACCTATCTTGACCATACCTTCTGGACCCGGAGGATTTGTAATCTACAGCGATGCATCCGGGAAAGGATTAGGATGCGTCTTGATGCAGCATGGAAAGGTTGTAGCTTATGCTTCTAGACAGTTGAGGACGCAGGAGAAGAACTATCCCACCCATGACTTGGAACTTGCCGCAGTGATCTTTGCTTTAAAGCTTTGGAGGCATTACCTATATGGAGAAAGAGTGGAGATATTTACGGATCATAAGAGCCTGAAATATGTCTACACTCAGAAGGATCTTAATCAGAGGCAGAGACGTTGGCTCGAGGTGATGGCAGACTTCGAAATTGAGCTACAGTACCACCCGGGAAAGGCCAATGTAGTAGCAGACGCATTGAGCAGAAGACCTATGGCATTCTTCTTGACTACCCAACAACATCTGTTAAGAGATCTAGAACAGATGGGGATAGAGGTTGTCATACCCGGAGTAGACGAACAGTTGTCGAGTTTCCAATTTCAATCGACACTAGTGGAGAGAATCAAGGCTGCCTTGCCGACAGATGCCAGATTTCAGAGGCTCAGACAGAGGACAGAGGCTGGATTACAGACAGGACTGCGGATACATGAAGACGGAACACTGAGATGCGGAGATCGTCTCTATGTTCCAAATGGAGAACTTCGGCAAGAATTGATGTCAGAGGCGCACAGTTCCACCTATTCCATTCATCCAGGAGGCACGAAGATGTACAGAGATCTAAGACAGTACTATTGGTGGCACGGAATGAAGAGAGAGATAGCACGTTTTGTGGCCAAGTGCCTGGTGTGTCAGCAAGTCAAGGCCGAGCACCAGAGATCTGCAGGATTGCTTCAACCGCTTCCTATACCGGAGTGGAAATGGGAGCATATCACTATGGACTTTGTTACAGGCTTCCCGAGGAGTCCTAGTGGGCGCAATGCAGTATGTGTAATCGTGGATAGACTCACCAAGTCCGCACACTTTTTACCCTTTAGAGTGGGACAATCGACGGAGGCTTTAGCAGATATGTACATGAGGGAGATTGTGCGCCTACATGGAGTGCCAGTTAGCATTGTGTCTGACAGGGATACGAGATTTACGTCTTACTTTTGGCGGAGTATGCAGGAGAGCCTTGGTACTCGCCTAAAGTTTAGCACAGCGTATCACCCCTAAACAGATGGCCAGTCGGAGCGCACCATTCAGACGTTAGAAGATATATTGAGAGCGTGCATGCTTGACTTCGGAGGATCATGGGAGGACCACCTACATTTGGTCGAGTTTTTCTACAACAACAGCTATCAAGCGAGCATTCAGATGGCTCCCTATGAAGCGTTGTATGGCAGGAAGTGTCGTTCTCCAGTATGCTGGAGTGATATAGGCGAGCGACAGATTCTCGGACCAGAGATGGTTATTCGGACGGTAGAGAAGGTAAAGAAGATCCAAGGACACCTTCGAGCAGCACAAGACCGACAGAAGCATTGGGCGAATGCACATCGTCGACCCTTAGAGTTTCAGGTAGGAGATCACGTATTCTTACGAATCTCACCTACTCGAGGGACTATTAGATTCGGAGGCAGAGGGAAGCTGAGTCCGAGGTACATCGGACCATTCGACATCTTAGAATGCGTCGGAGAGGTTGCTTACAGATTAGCATTACCGCAGACCTTGGAAGGAGTCCATGACGTCTTCCATGTATCTCAATTAAGGAGGTACATATCGGATCCTAGTCACGTGCTTGACCATTCCGAGATCACAGTCGGGCCAAGCTTATCATACCAAGAGGAGCCTGTGGAGATTCTAGACAGAAGTGAGAAGGTATTACGAGGGCAGACCATTCCCCTAGTTCGTGTCGCATGGAGGTATCATGCACCAGGTGAGTCGACTTGGGAACGCGAGGAAGATATTTGTCAACGTTATCCCCATCTCTTCGAAGGACTAGGTACGCGTTAGAATTTCCTTTTCAGTCATTAGCTCTTACCTTACGTATATTTTAATTTCGAGGACGAAATGCTCTAAAGAGGGTAGATTGTAAACCCCCTCGTCTAAAAATATGAATTTAATCAATTACCTTACTGAGTAGAATCCCAACCCAAACCCAAAATTTAGGTATCAGTCTACCTCAAACCTGTATGCCACGTGGCCTGGTTCCATGTATTTTGGAACTGGGGCGTGACAATTGGGGATACCCAAGGTATTGGGTTTGGGTATCAATATTATGGTTTAGTGTTGGGATAGCAAGTTGGTTCAAAACTACGGTACCTATTTAATGTTTGTAATTATGATTCTATATTATTAATAATTGTTTGACTTATATATTGATGTATTACCTATGGATTTACGTATCCGGATATATGGTATCCTAATATTTAAGATATGGATTTTGTGACCTAGACTTTTAGTATTTGAACCCATTATCCTTGTATTAGACTTGTGCAATCTAATAATAGGTAGTTGATCATAGTTTGACTATAGTTGACCATAGTTGACTTAGAGATGACCTAGTTTAACTTTTGACTTAGAATTGACTTGTTGACCTAGAAGTTGATTAGTTTGACTTATTTTCTTTCAGGAACCTTGTATTGATGTTATATTCCATATCTAGGTCTTCGAGGCACCGTGTCAGACATCTTTGAGACTATTCATTGGACTTCAGGCGAGTACATTCTTTGATAGTTTTTTATTTATGATATCCTCTATGTTCATTGTATCTAGTGTAGATATCTTTATTTTCTTGACACGATGGTTACACGAATTGGTATATCCGGATCTCGTCATGAGATGTTATTCCTTGGTATATGGTGTATCTTGTGCAAGTCTTGTTTCATTGATTATCTTGTACATGTAGAGACACTGATTCTCGGAAAGACTAGCTATCTTCTTGGGGAATCTCGTGCCATAGCGTACCATAGTTGGATCTATTATACCAGTCGAGGGTGGGAAGTATTTTAGTGTAGATATGTGATCATACCCTCCTTGTATCAAGTCTTGCATTGAATAGTGTTAATCATACACCGCACGTATGATTAGCCAGGCCATATATCTTGTATCAAGTTTCCAAGCCGATCACATGTTAAAGCTAGTACTCACACACTTAGACATTAGTATTCTTGTTCATTGATATATTGCTCATTATTGTATTTATTCCAGTATTTCCTTATTGTATATATCTCTCTCGTATCTATTGTGCATCTTATATATTCACATCTATTTACTGTTATATAGTTTTTATCATTGATTAGAACTGCTGTTAGAGATGTACTCTGCTTCTTTCCTGACTGTATATATTTTCCCCAGATGATACTGAGGACTGGTATCCTACACATTATGGACCTCAGGATATTGTGGGTCTAGAGTCTGAGACCTTGGTTCAGGAGGGACTATCCCAACTGAGACAGATGACCAGAGTTTAGTAGTTTCTTAGTATTCTTGTACTGAATTTGTCTCCAGCTTATTTGTTAGTATTCTTTCAGACTCATTGATGAATTATTTTAGAATCATGAGTTGTATTGTAACTTTTTTATTCTTTCATCTGATTCGTGCCTATTTCTATCTTAGATCTGTGATTGATTATATTATCATTGTTGGTGGTTCATTATATTGTTAGATAGATTATCCAGACAATGTTCTACCGCCAATTCTGCGGCGTAGGCTGGGCGTTGTTTCCGACTTCTACCCTTATACCGGGTGCGGGTCGTGACACATTTTTAGTGGTGGCCCATGCAGGTCAAGCTTCGCAAGTTATGCGATGTCGTGGTAGTGCGACGATTTAGTTGTACTACTGCAAGCCTGCGATAGGATATAGGATATAGGCTGAGATACTCAATCACATCTAGGAAAATTCTTTTGATTCAACCATTCTCCATTGATATTGATACTTGATCTCTTAAACTGTCCTTTCTTTGAGTGTCTTACATCATGTGCCATATTAATTCTTTTTTTCGCTTTGTCTCAGGATGCCGCCTAAGACTAGATCGCAGCAGGGGAGAGCAGCTTCTGAGAGGTCTGCGACATCCCGAGGGCCTGCACCAGTCACTTCTCCGGTGATTGGAGTGTCATCTTCTTTCGGAGGTCCACTACCTACTCAGAGGACTGTGCCAGCTGTATCTGAAGGGCTTCCACCTCTACCTCCTGTGCCAGCAGAGGCGGCACATATGTTTACACTATTTTATGAGATGCTCGAGGCACAGAGGGCTCAGCCAGAGGCACATCAGAGGTAGAATGACATTATATGGCAAGGCATCGAGAGTGCTCATCAACTTGCTCGTGCCGTAGTCGAGAGAGGAGTTCCGGCCCAACAGCAAGTTGTTCCTCAGGTTTCTAAGCTTCGGCCAGGCAACATTCAGGGCTTCAAGAAACTGGAGCCTAAGATCTTCAAGGGGACGGAGGGCATCGTCTATGCTGATGATTGGCTCGAGGACATTGAGCGTCTTATGAGGGTGTCCCATCTTTCTGAGGATCTGAAGGTTAAGGCGGTAGGACTTCAACTGTTCGACGTCGCTCGTACTTGGTTTAGGAATAAGCTGATTCTTGTTGACGCGGGACAGTCTTGGGAGGTATTGAAGGACCTTTTCAAAAAGAAGTTTTTCGCCTGGGCAAGTAGGCTAGACTTGGGGAGGCAGTTCGAGAGTCTCATTCTGGAAAGCATATTTATGGAGGAGTACGCTACGGAGTTCGGCAGGTTGAGCCGATTTGCAGAGTATCTGGTGAGAGAGCCGGAGGTTCGGGCTATTCATTTCTGTGAGGGTCTAAACTGGGAAGTGAAGATCCTCATTCCATCTTTTTATGAGACATACTCGAAGATACTTGCGGAGGCACGCAAGGTTGAGCGGGAGTTGGGTTTGAAGCCCAAGACTCCGCTCGCGCGTCGCCTACCCGATCACCTACACGCACCAACAGATGATCAATATCTCCTGCTTCGGTCTCCAAAGGTTTGATATGAAATACGAAATCCTAAGAAAAAAGGCAATAAAATCCATCGAAACCGTTCAAGAAAATGCAAGTCATAAAACCAACAAGAAAGCAACCAAGTGGCATCGAAAACGGGCAAGAAAACCAGCACAATGGAAAGGCCTCTCTCGACTCTGCCGTCGAGTCCTTCCTTAAGGCATGATCCGTTGAATATGGGACCTAATTTTGAAGAAACCAATCTATAACGAGGAAAGGGTCTTGATTCAATCGGTCTCGATCGATCGATACCAAGTATTTCTTAGTCGCGCTCCCCAAACAGGGGGAACGGGGCATTACATCATAGCCATCTAACAAAAAGTTTTATCCTCAAAACTTAGGAATAAAACCTACCCCTAAGGAATAATGAGGGAAACTTTTCCCTCATGTCTGATTCGAGTTCCCAGGTCGATTCTTCGACCGAGTGGTTCTGCCAAAGAATACGCACTAGCGAGACTGCTCGATTCCGCAACTACTTTTCTTTACTATCCAAAATCTGAACGGGCTATTCCGTATACGATAGGTCTGCATGCAGATCCAGCTAACCGAAGTCCACCACGTGGTTCGGGTCATGCACGTACTTTCTAAGCTGTGATATAAGATGTATCGGGATATGCGAGAGAGTGTGTGGTGGTATGGCATGAAGAGGAAAGTGGCACAGTTTGTATCTAGATGCTTAGTGTGCCAGCAGGTGAAAGCCGAGGGGCAGAGGCCAGGAGGTTTACTTCAGCCATTACCCATTCCAGAGTGGAAGTGGGAGCACATTACTATGGATTTTGTATCCGGACTTCTACGATCTTCAGGAGGGAAAGACGCGATTTGGGTCATCGTTGATAGGTTGACCAAGTTGGCCCACTTTTTGCCTTTCAAGGTAGGTTTGTCTAAAGAAAAGCTGACAGAGATGTATGTGAGGCAGATCGTTAGGATACATAGAGTTTCTGTCAGCATAGTCTCGGATCGGGATAGTCGTTTTACTTCTCATTTCTGGAGGAGTTTGCAGGAGAGTTTGGGCACTCAGCTCAAGTTCAATACTACATATCATTCCCAGACAGATGGACAGTCAGAGAAGATAATTCAGACTCTCGAGGATATATTGCACACTTATGTACTAGATTTTGGGGGTTCTTGGGAGGACCATCTCTATTTGGTAGAGTTTGTTTACAACAACAGTTACCAGGCTAGTATAGAGATGTCACCTTTTGAAGTTCTGTACGGTCGGAGGTATCGTACTCCCTTGTCTTGGGATAATGTTGGAGAGAGAGTTTTTCTTGGGCTAGAGATGGTTGTAGATGCAGCAGAGAAGGTTCAGTTGATCAGAGACAGACTTCGTATGGCACAGGACAGACAGCAGCATTGGGCCGATAGCCACCGGAGACCTTTGGAGTTCGAGGTATAGTTTAGATTTATGTTTTGTGCTTGTTATTGGTTGTTTGTTATAGATTAAGTTCTTAAGTTGGTGTTCTGTTCTAGGTGGATGGTTTGGTGTTTCTGAGGATTTCTCCGACACGAGGCACAATTAGCATCGGTGGAGGCGGGAAGCTTAGTCCGCGATTCATTGGACCTTTCACTATTCTAGAGAGGGTCGGTGCAGTTGCTTATAGACTAGATTTACCACCTGTATTGGAGGAAGTGCATAACGTGTTTCACGTGTCACAGTTAAGATGATACGTGGCAGATCCTAATCATGTGTTGGATCACTCGGAGATAGAGGTGGGCCCTACTCTTAGCTATCCAGAGCAGCCAGTTGAGATTCTGGATCGGAGAGAGAAGGTGATGAGGAACCAGACTATTCCTTTGGTACGGGTCGTATGGAGGCATCACTCTCCGGGGGACTCTACTTGGGAGAGAGAGGATGAAATACGAGAGCGTTATCCATATTTGTTTGTTCCTTGAGGTATGTTATTTGCTAGTTATGTTCTGTTCATTGTTATGTTCTTTTATAGTTTTAGTTATGATTCTTTAGTTCTGTTCTGTTATTTTCTGGGGGTAGTTTTCGTATTTGAATTAAAGGAAAAAATTATTTTAAGGAGGGTAGACTTGTCACTACCATATTTTCTAGGAAATGGTATTTTAGTAATTTCATATTTAATTAAATATTGTGCATGATAAATAATTATTTGTTATATTATTTAATTGTTGTTAGATGTTAGTTATTTATTTTGAACTTGTGTTAGTGGACCTAACTAGTTTAGTTAGACTCATGGACCAACGTGAATTAATTGTTAGAAATTAGCCCAATTAGAAGGCCCATTGTTAAGGAGATGGATTAAATTAATTAAACCATTAGACTAGAAGCTTTTCTCCTTAATTATTTTTTCATGAGAGGCCCCAAGGGATATATTAGAAAATTTATAGTAACTTGAGGGAGGGGAAAAGGGGCCGGCCTATAATAAAGAGGGGGGAAAAATTCTCTCTCCTCTTTTTATTTCAAAACTAGATCTAGAATTTTTTTCAACCAAATTCCTTCATTCCTACTTTATTTTTCTACCAAATTTCATTCCAATTCCTTCCCAAATCACCATTGGAGGCTAGTGGAGCAAGGATCTTGAAGGAGGAAGCAAGGATCTACAAAGAGGAGCAAGGATCTACAAGTTGGAGATAATTTCATCACATTTGGAGGATTGTATTGGAAATCTATCTCCCAATAGGTACAATTCAATTTTTTCCCCTTAATTTAGGTTCTAAATATGAGATTTAACCATGAAAAATTAACCCATATTCATAGGCTCCCCATAGGATTTGGTTTTGTGTTCATAGGAGGCCTATTGAGAAAGTTATACTAATTTTTGTGTCAATTTTGAGAGAATTCCGAGATTGACAATTGTTGTGTGTGTCAATTGGTCCTATAGATCAATTTGGCATATGCTTATGTGTTTGGGGCTAGTGTCATGTCCATAATTGGGTACGTATAGGTCGTATCCCAATAATTTGGTGATACGTGTTGATTTGGGAATTTTCCCTCCGACACGGAACTTTGTACATGTCATATTTTGACACAGACACGTAGATTTATTTTTGACTCTTCGTATTGTTCATAAATAATATATATGACTTGTTCGTGTCCTTCGGGGTATGTTTGGATGTGTGGTGGACTCGTGTCGCAAGCGTATCCTAAATCTAGTGGGATACGGGGTGATATGATCCATGTATTTGTGCAATTTAATTTTAGATCTAATTCTCTTTTACTTTTAAAGATAGTAATGTGTAATTATATATATACTTATGTATATGTATATAGTGTGATGTATATATTTTGTATTTATATGTCATAAATCTATTTTACTTATGTGTGTATATATATTTATGTAGCTATTTATTCTACAAATGTAAGATCTATTTAATATTGTAGTATGTATATACATTATTAGTTGTGTTATATATATATATATATATATATATATATATATATATATATATATATATATATATATATATATATATAGGAAAAAAGGGATATGAGCCATAGGCTCATATTTCTACATGAGCCAATACACATGTGGACCAATAGAAATGGAGTGTATTAGTGCACATGGAATATAGAAATATATTTCTATTGGTCCACGTGTGCATGGCTCATGTAGAAATATGAGCCTATGGCTCATATCCCGTTTACCCATATATATATATATATATATATATATATATATATATATATATATATATATATATATATATATATATATATATATACTTATAAGATATATGTATACATATTATTGTATGATTATATGTACGTATATATA
Organism: Iris macrosiphon; assembly: GCA_036927795.1. Taxonomy (NCBI): domain Eukaryota; kingdom Viridiplantae; phylum Streptophyta; class Magnoliopsida; order Asparagales; family Iridaceae; genus Iris; species Iris macrosiphon. Next base: position 81,423,271 of record JAYESA010000010.1, on the reverse strand, counting down.
TATATGTGTTGTATACATATGATACTATATATATATATATGTATGTTAAGTCATATGTGGTTATTATGTACTTATATATATGTATATGAAGGAGTATGTATGTAGTTTATATAGTCATATATATATATATTGTAGTTATATATACATATTAGTATCTATTTATATTTAGATCTTATATATTATATATATATATTAATTTATATATATATATAAGAAGGAGCTTCAGCAACAGCATCAAAGGCGACATCAGCAAAAATTGTCACAACAGCAGCAAACAGCAGCAACAGCGGCAGGAGAAATAGCGACAACAGTAGCAACAGTTGTAGAAAACTGTCGCTGAAACAACAGCAGTATTAGCAGCGTATCAGAGCTTTAGCAACGGCTTTAGCGACAACAGTAGGAATCTTTCGCTAAAACAGCAGTATATCAGCAGTAACATCAGGTTTCAGTGACAGCAGGAATAGTTTTTAGCGACAGTTTGGCAATTTTTATTTATTTTATATATATATATATATATATATATATATATATATATATATATATATATATATATATATATATATGGTATTTAATATATATGTAAAATTTTTCCTAAATTGCTAATTTGCATTATAATATACTTTATGTCTAATAATTGGTGGGGTATATATATATTTATGGGTAGTTATCATAAACAAGGTATTGGGTATTACCTTGTGATACCAAGGTAAGTACCAAGGTAATTGGGGATACCCAAGGTATTGGGTTTGGGTATCAATATTATGGTTTAGTGTTGGGATAGCAAGTTGGTTCAAAACCACGGTACCTATTTAATGTTTGTAATTAGGATTCTATATTATTAATAATTGTTTGACTTATATATTGATGTATTACCTATGGATTTATGTATCCGGATATATGGTATCCTAATATTTAAGATATGGATTTTGTGACCTAGACTTTTAGTATTTGAACCCATTATCCGTGTATTAGACTTGTGCAATCTAATAATAGGTAGTTGACCATAGTTTGACTATAGTTGACCATAGTTGACTTAGAGATGACCTAGTTTAACTTTTGACTTAGAATTGACTTGTTGACCTAGAAGTTGATTAGTTTGACTTATTTTCTTTCAGGAACCTTGTATTGATGTTGTATTCCATATCTAGGTCTTCGAGGCACCGTGTCAGACATCTTTGAGACTATTCGTTGGACTTCAGGTGAGTACATTCTTTGATAGTTTTTCATTTATGATATCTTCTATGTTCATTGTATCTAGTGTAGATATCTTTGTTTTCTTGACACGATGGTTACACGGATTGGTATATCCGGATCTCGTCATGAGATGTTATTCCTTGGTATATGGTGTATCTTGTGCAAGTCTTGTTTCATTGATTATCTTGTACATGTAGAGACACTGATTCTCGGGAAGACTAGCTATCTTTTTGGGGAATCTCGTGCCATAGCGTACCATAGTTGGATCTATTATACCAGTCGAGGGTGGGGAGTATTTTAGTGTAGATATGTGATCATACCCTCCTTGTATCAAGTCTTGCATTGAATAGTGTTAATCATACACCGCACGTATGATTAGCCAGGCCATATATCTTGTATCAAGTTTCCAAGCCGATCACATGTTAAAGCTAGTACTCACACACTTAGACATTAGTATTCTTGTTCATTGATATATTGCTCATTATTGTATTTATTCCAGTATTTCCTTATTGTATATATATCTCTCGTATCTATTGTGCATCTTGTATATTCACATCTATTTACTGTTACATAGTTTTTATCATTGATTAGAACTGCTGTTAGAGATGTACTCTGCTTCTTTCCTGACTGGATATATTTTCCCCAGATGACACTGAGGACTGGTATCCTACACATTATGGACCTCAGGATATTGTGGGTCTAGAGTCTGAGACCGTGGTTCAGGAGGGACTATCCCAACTGAGACAGATGACCTGAGTTTAGTAGTTTCTTAGTATTCTTGTACTGGATTTGTCTCCAGCTTATTTGTTAGTATTCTTTCAGACTCATTGATGAATTATTTTAGAATCATGAGTTATATTGTAACTTTTTTATTCTTTCATCTGATTCGTGCCTATTTCTATCTTAGATCTGTGATTGATTATATTATCATTGTTGGTGGTTCATTATATTGTTAGATAGATTATCCAGACAATGTTCTACCGCCGATTCTGCGGCGTAGGCTGGGCGTTGTTTCCGACTTCTACCCTTATACCGGGTGCGGGTCGTGACACATTTTTAGTGGTGGCCCATGCAGGTCAAGCTTCGCAAGTTATACGATGTCGTGGTAGTGCGACGATTTAGTTGTACTACTGCGAGCCTGCGATAGGATATAGGATATAGGCTGAGATACTCAATCACATCTAGGAAAATTCTTTTGATTCAACCATTCTCCATTGATATTGATACTTGATCTCTTAAACTGTCCTTTCTTTGAGTGTCTTACATCATGTGCCATATTAATTCTTTTTTTTCGCTTTGTCTCAGGATGCCGCCTAAGACTAGATCGCAGCAGGGGAGAGCAGCTTCTGAGAGGTCTGCGACATCCCGAGGGCCTGCACCAGTCACTTCTCCGGTGATTGGAGTGTCATCTTCTTTCGGAGGTCCACTACCTACTCAGAGGACTGTGCCAGCTGTATCTGAAGGGCTTCCACCTCTACCTCCTGTGCCAGCAGAGGCGGCACATATGTTTATACTATTTTATGAGATGCTCGAGGCACAGAGGGCTCAACCAGAGGCACATCAGAGGTAGAATGACATTATATGGCAAGGCATCGAGAGTGCTCATCAACTTGCTCGTGCCGTAGTCGAGAGAGGAGTTCCGTCCCAACAGCAAGTTGTTCCTCAGGTTTTTAAGCTTCGGCCAGGCAACATTCAGGGCTTCAAGAAACTGGAGCCTAAGATCTTCAAGGGGACGGAGGGCATCGTTTATGCTGATGATTGGCTCGAGGACATTGAGCGTCTTATGAGGGTGTCCCATCTTTCTGAGGATCTGAAGGTTAAGGCGGTAGGACTTCAACTGTTCGACGTCGCTCGTACTTGGTTTATGAATAAGCTGATTCTTGTTGACGCGGGATAGTCTTGGGAGGTATTCAAGGACCTTTTCAAAAAGAAGTTCTTCGCCTGGGCAAGCAGGCTAGACTTGGGGAGGCAGTTCGAGAGTCTCATTCTGGAAAGCATATTTGTGGAGGAGTACGCTACGGAGTTCGGCAGGTTGAGCCGATTTGCAGAGTATCTGGTGAGAGAGCCGGAGGTTCGGGCTATTCATTTCCGTGAGGGTCTAAACTGGGAAGTAAAGATCCTCATTCCATCTTTTTATGAGACATACTCGGAGATACTTGCGGAGGCATGCAAGGTTGAGCGGGAGTTGGGTTTGAAGCCCAAGAGAGATCGTAATTCTTTTCTAGGGGCAAACAATAATGCAATATCTGTAAAACATCCTCATTTCCAGTTCAGACCTTTCCAGCAGCAGCAACAACACCAGACTCCAGCTAAGGTACCTTTTTACCCGGTACCATAGCAGCAGAGATAGTTACAGCAAACTTTCTGCCACTACTGCAAGAAGCCCGATCACATCTGGGAAGTTTGCAGGAGGAGGTTGGGAGTTTATTTGTATTATGGTATTGAAGGGCATCAGCTGAGGGAGTGTCCTTCCAATCCTTGTCGTGCAGTTCAGGGAACAACTTCAGCTCCAAATGAGACCACCTGGAGTACAGCCGAGGGAACCGCTTCCGACACAGCAGCAGCGTTATGTCCAGCATCAACAGCAGGGAGGTGCACGTCAGGGACGAGCGTTTGCTATGACCGTCGAGTAGGATGAACCCACCGGAGATGTCATCACATGTTCTATTCTTCTTGATTTCATTCCAGCTTTAGCTTTGTTTGATAGTGGTGCTTCCCATAGTTTTGTATATGTTTTTTTGCTCTGAAACATGGTTTGGTAGCTGAGTCTTTGCTTAGGACTTGCAAGATCATGACTGGGGGAGGCATTATCCTGGTTAATGATATTTGCAAGGATCGGAGAGTTACTCTGGGAGGCAGGAAGTTGAGTCCGTGTCTACTTGTAATGCCACTTCCGAGCTACGATATTATACTCGGGATGGATTGGTTGAGTAGGCACCATGCTAGCATAGATTGTAGAGGAGGTAGAGTTGTGTTTGGTTCGCCAGGAGAGCCAGAGTTCGAGTTTTCTAGAGGAGCTACGGAGCAGGGAGAAGGCATTTTTTGTGGAGCTATGGTGGAAGACAAGGAGTTACCGCATCCGTTGATAGCAGAGTTCTTGGATTTGTTTCCTAAGGAATTGCCAGGTTTGCTGCCAGATCGAGATGTTAAATTCTTTATAGACTTGGTGCTAGGTGTAGAACCAATTTCGTAATATATCTATAGAGTAAACAACAGCGAGCTGGTCGAGCTGAAGAAGCAGGTGGACGAATTGCAGGATAAAGGATTTATCAGATTGAGTTCTTCACCATGGGGAGTTCCGGTACTGTTTGTACCAAAGAAGGATGGATCGGTGCGCATGTACATTGATTACAGGGATTTAAATAATCTCACTATCAAGAATAAGTACCCTTTGCCACGGATTGATGATCTGTTCGATCAGTTGAGTGGAGCCAAGGTATTTTCTAAGATAGACTTGAGATCAGGCTACCATCAGGTGAAGGTGAAGCCGGTGGACATACCGAAGACTGCTTTTAGAACTCGGTATGGTCAGTACGAGTTTATGGTGATGCCATTTGGTTTGACTAATGCACCGGCGGTATTTATGAACTTGATGAACAAGGTGTTCCACCAGTATCTTGACGTGTTCGTGGTGGTGTTCATCAACGACATACTCATATACTCGAAGACACCGGAGGAGCATGAGGAGCATTTGAGGATTGTGTTGGATGTGTTGAGGAAGGAGAAGCTGTATGGGAAGTTGTCCAAGTATGAGTTTTTCTTGGACAAGGTGGAGTTCTTGGGGCATGTTGTGACTGGTGATGGTATTTCAGTGGATCCGAAGAAGATCGCAGCAGTAGAATCTTGGAAGACCCCGAGTTCGGTAGCAGAGATCAGGAGTTTCTTGGGTTTGGCAGGCTACTACAGGAAGTTTGTGCAAGATTTTTGAGGATTGTCGAGCCGATGACCAGACTCATAAGGAAATATGTGGAGTTTGTTTGGACGGAGTATTGCCAGGTTGTTTTTGAGGAGTTGAAGAGGAGGTTGATGTCTGCTCCTATTTTGACTTGCCATCAGGGTCTGGAGGTTTCACTATTTATAGTGATGCATCGGGGAAAGGTTTGGGTTGTGTTCTTCAGAAGAATGGGAAAGTGATTGCCTATGTATCCAGGCAATTGCGTCCTCATGAAAAAAAACTATCCTACCTATGATTTGGAGTTGGCAGCAGTTATCTTCGCCCTGAGGTTGTGGAAACATTATTTGTACGGAGAGCGTATGGCGATCTTCCCAAACCACAAAAGCTTGAAGTACGTTTTCACACAAAAGGAGTTGAACATGAGGCAACGTCGATGGTTGGAACTAATGAAGGATTTTGATATATCTTTGCAGATCATCCTGGGAAAGCTAATGTAGTTGCCGATGCTTTGAGTAGGTATCCAGTAGCTATATTCTTAACACAGGATCGATATTTATTGGAGGACTTGGAGAGCTTGGGCATTGAGGTGATAGTTTCTGGTTGTGCTATACAGATGTGGGGATTGTGGATACATTTAGATTTGATGGACAAGATCAAGGTAGCACAGTATGAGGATATATCTCTGAGGAGCATCAGAGCTCAGGTGAGAGCATGATTGGAGGATGATTTCACTATTGCTGAGGATGGATCTTTGAGGCATGGAGTTAGATTGTGTGTGCCTAGTGGGGAGTTGCGTGAGGAGGTATTGCAGGAAGCGCATCGCTCTCAGTATTCCATGCATCCAGGAGCTAACAAGATGTATTAAGATATGCGAGAGAGTGTGTGGTAGTATAGCATGAAGAGGGAAGTAGCACAGTTTGTATCCAGATGCTTAGTGTGCCAGCAGGTGAAAGCCGAGAGGCAGAGGCCAGGAGGTCTACTTCAGTCATTATCCATTCCAGAGTGGAAGTGGAAGCACATTACTATGGATTTTGTGTCCGGATTTTCATGATCTCTAGGAGGGAAAGACGCGATTTGGGTCATCGTTGATAGGTTGACCAACTCGGCCCACTTTTTGCCTTTCAAGGTAGGTTTGTCTACGGAGAAGCTGGAAGAGATGTATGTGAGGCAGATCGTTAGGATACATGGAGTTTTCATCAGCATAGTCTCAGATCGGGATAGTCGTTTCACTTCTCATTTTTGAAGGGGTTTGCAGGAGAGTTTGGGCACTCAACTCAAGTTCAGTACTACATATCATCCCCAGAAAGATGGGCAGTCAGAGAGAACTATTCAGACTCTCGAGAATATGTTGCGTACTTGTGTACTAGATTTTGGAGGTTCTTGGGAGAACCATCTCCATTTGGTAGAGTTTGCTTACAATAACAGTTACCAGGCTGGTATAGAGATGTCACCTTTTGAAGCTCTGTACGGTCGGAGGTGTCATACTCCCTTGTCTTGGGACGATGTTGGAGAGAGAGTTTTGCTTGGGCCAGAGATGGTTGTAGATGCAGTAGAAAAGGTTCAGTTGATCAGAGACAGACTTCGTGTGGCGCAGGACAGACATCGGCATTGGGCCGATAGCCACCGGAGACCTTTGGAGTTCGAGGTATAGTTTAGATTTTTGTTTTGTGCTTGTTATTGGTTGTTTATTATAGATTAAGTTCTTAAGTTGGTGTTCTGTTCTAGGTGGGTGGTTTGGTGTTTCTGAGGATTTCTCCGACACGAGGCACGATTCACTTCGGTGGAGGCGGGAAGCTTAGTCCGTGATTCATCGGACCTTTCACTATTCTAGAGAGGGTCGATGCAGTTGCTTATAGACTAGACTTGCCACCTGCATTGGAGGGAGTGCACAACGTGTTTCACGTGTCAAAGTTGAGACAATACGTGGCAGATCCTAGTTATGTGTTGGATCACTCGGAGATAGAGGTGGGCCCTACTCTTAGCTATCCAGAGCAGCCAGTTGAGATTCTGGATCAGAGAGAGAAGGTGCTGAAGAACCAGACTATTCCTTTGGTGCGCGTCGCATAGAGGCATCACTCTCCGGGAGAGTCTACCTCAGAGAGAGAGGATGAAATGCGAGAGCGTTATCCATATTTGTTTGTGCCTTGAGGTATGTTATTTTCTAGTTATGTTCTGTTCATTGTTATGTTCTTTCATAGTTAGTTATGATTCCTTAGTTCTGTTCTGTTATTTTCTGGGGGTAGTTTTCGTATTTGAATTTCGAGGACAAAATTATTTTAAGGAGGGTAGACTTGTCACTACTATATTTTCTTGGAAATGGTATTTTAGTAATTTCATATTTAATTAAATATTGTGCATGATAAATAATTATTTGTTATATTATTTAATTATTGTTAGATGTTAGTTATTTATTTTGTACTTGTGTTAGTGGACCTAACTAGTTTAGTTAGACTCATGGACCAAAATGAATTAATTGTTAGAAATTAGCCCAATTAGAAGGCCCATTGCTAAGGAGATGGATTAAATTAATTAAACCATTAGACTAGAAGCTTCCCTCCTTAATTATTTTTTTATGAGAGGTCCCAAGGGGTATATTGGACAATTCATTGTAACTTGAGGGAGGGGAAATGGGGCCGGCCTATAATAAAGAGGGGGAAAAAAATTCTCTCTCCTATTTTTATTTCAAAACTAGATCTAGAATTTTTTTCAACCAAATTTTTTCATTCCCACTTTATTTTTCTACCAAATTTCATTCCAATTCCTTCCCAAATCACCATTGGAGGCTAGTGGAGCAAGGATCTAGAAGGAGGAAGCAAGGATCTACAAAGAAGAGCAATGATCTACAAGTTGGAGGCAATTTCATCACATTTGGAGGATTGTATTGGAAATCTATCTTCCAATAGGTACAATTCAATTTTTTCTCCTTAATTTAGGTTCTAAATCTGAGATTTAACCATGGAAAATCAACCCATATGTATAGGCTACCCATAGGATTTGGTTTTGTGTTCATAGGAGGCCTATTGAGAAAGTTATGGTACTTTTTGTATCAATTTTGGGGGAATTTCGAGATTGACAATTGTTGTGTGTGTCAATTGGTCCTATAGATCAATTTGGCATGTGCTTGTGTGTTTGAGGCTAGTGTCGTATCCATAATTGGGTACGTGTAGGTCGTATCCCAACAATTTGGTGATACGTGTTGATTTGGGTGTTTTTTCTCTGACACGGGACTTTGTACATGTCATATTTTGACACGGACACGTAGATTTATTTTTGACTCTTCATATTATTCATAAATAATATATATGACTTATTCGTGTCCTTCGGGATATGTTTGGATGTGTGGTGGACTCGTGTCGTAAGCTTATCCTAGATCTAGTGGGATACGGGATGATACGATCCATGTGTTTGTGCAATTTAATTTTAGATCTAATTCTCTTTTATTTTTGAACATAGTAATGTGTAATTATATATATACATATGTATATGTATATAGTGTGATGTATATATTTTGTATTTATGTGTCATAAATCTATTTTACTTATGTGTGTATATATATTTATGTAGCTATTTATTCTACAAATGTAAGATCTATTTAATATTATAGTATGTATATACATTACTAGTTGTGTTATATATATATATATATATATATATATATATATATATATATATATATATATATATATATATATATATATATATATATATATATATATATATATATATATATATATATATATATATATATATATAAGATATATGTATACATATTATTGTATGATTATATGTACGTATACATATATGTGTTGTATACATATGATACTATATATATATATATATGTATGTTAAGTCATATGTGGTTATTATGTACTTATATATATATATATATATATGGAGGAGTATGTATGTAGTTTATATAGTCATATATATATATATATATATATATATATATATATTGTAGTTATATGTACATATTAGTATCTATTTATATTTTGATCTTATATATTATATATATATATATATATATATATATATATATATATATATATATATATATAAGAAGGAGCTTCAGCGACAGCAGCAAAGGCGAAAGCAGCAAAAATTGTCACAGTAGCAGCAAACAGCAACAACAGCGGAAAGAGAAACAGCGACAGCAGTAGCGATAATTGCAGGAAACTGTCGCTGAAACAACAGCAGTATCAGCAACATATCAGAGCTTTAGCGAAAGCAGCAGAAATCTGTCGCTAAAACAGCGGTGTATCTGCAGTAACAGCAGCTTTCACTGACAGCAGGAATAGGTTTTAGCGACAGTTTGGCAGTTTTTATTTATTATATATATATGGTATTTAATATATATGTAAATATGTTCCTAAATTGCTATTTGCATTATAATATACTTTATGTCTAATAATTGGTGGGGTATATATATATTTATGGGTAGTTATCATAAACAAGGTTTTTGGTATTACCTTGTGATACTAAGGTAAGTACCAAGGTAATTGGGGATACCCAAGGTATTGGGTTTGGGTATCAATATTATGGTTTAGTGTTGGGATACTAAGTTGGTTCAAAACTACGGTACCTATTTAATGTTTGTAATTAGGATTCTATATTATTAATAATTGTTTGACTTATATATTGATGTGTTACCTATGGATTTACGTATCCGGAGATACGGTATCCTAATATTTAAGATATGGATTTTGTGACCTAGACTTTTAGTATTTGAACCCAATATCCTTGTGTTAGACTTGTGCAATCTAGTAATAGGTAGTTGACCATAGTTTGACTATAGTTGACCATAGTTGACTTAGAGTTGACCTAGTTTGACTTTTGACTTAGAATTGACTTGTTGACCTAGAAGTTGATTAGTTTGACTTATTTTCTTTTCGGAACCTTGTATTGATATTGTATTCCATATCTAGGTCTTTGAGGCACCGTGTCAAACATCTGTGAGACTATTTATTTGGACTTTAGGCGAGTATATTCTCTGATAGTTTCTTGATACGATGGTTACACTGATTGGTATATCCAGATCTCGTCATGAGATGTTATTCCTTGGTATATGGTGTATCTTGTGCAAGCCTTATTTTATTGATTATCTTATACATGTACAGACACTGATTCTCGGGAAGACTAGCTATCTTCTTGGGGAATCTCGTGCCATAGCGTACCATGGTTGGATCTATTATACCAGTCGAGGGTGGAGAGTATTTTAGTGTAGATATGTGATCATACCCTCCTTGTATCAAGTCTTGCATTAAATAGTATTAATCATACACCGCACGTATGATTAGCCAGGTTATATATCTTGTATCAAGTTTCGAAGCCGATCACATGTTAAAGCTAGTACTCACACACTTAGACATTAGTAACATATGATGGAAATCCCTTCTAAGGGTTTCCATGAAGTCTCGCTGACAAGAACCTCTTCCAGTGCTATTTCTGATACTGATACAAGTGAAGCCAGAAGCAGAACTCAATGCATTCTGGGTTATCCCTCCACAGTGCAAACCTTAATATATAAAAAATAATCCATACTGATGCATAACGAAGGAGGAGGCGATGGTGCACTCTCCAGCCACGCGGGAATACTAGAAGACAGGAATGGCAATCAGTCCAAATCCAGTAATTAGCACCGCAGGACCTCGACTGGTAGCAGGCCGCATAAAGGAAAGAAACGAAGCTAACGTGCTGCATAAGCAGGTACAACTCCACATGAGACACAAGAAGCTAACGAAGCTAATGTGCTGCATAAAAAGGTAGAGCTCCACACGAGACACAAGATGCTCATGCCCAGCTCCACATGAGACATAAGATGCTCATCCCCAGCTCCACACGCTAACGTGCTGCATAAGCACGTACGTGCTGCATAAGCCAATACACGCATTAGGTTGGTTTTCATCCCGAACGGATGTTATGATATCCTTCCATGCTCCATCATAGGCAGCACGAGCGAAGACAAAATATGCATAAATAAGACGCATCAACCTCAGTGAAGATTATAAAAAGGTATAACCACCTCATACCGCTGCCAAACCGTATCCACGTGCAGTTAAGTCTGCACAAATGAGCAAGATGAGACCTCATCCATGCGGCCAAGCCATATATAGGCTTTACACGCATAAAGTAAATGATTCCTCATCCATACGGCCTCACCAAATCTTGGCACACATGTCAGATAGGTTTTGTATGCGAGCCATGAATGAGTGCTCACCCACACGACAGAGCTCTGTGAAGAGGTCTGCATATATCCAATGGGAGCCTTCATCTATGCAGCAGAACTTTCCTAAGGGTCGGCATACGTTGGGAAGGATTTCCTTCCCATACAACAAAGCTATGTACCGATGGCTCTGTGACCTTGGCAGCCCAACATGAGAAATATGGTACCCCTTACCTCGGAGCAGAATACCAGCATAAGGGGGCCACGGATCAATCCTGCTCTCGACCAACTCTTCGACGAGAGCGACAGCAACATCCAACATCTTCACGAAGGAGGAGGAACCGGAGACAAAGTTCTCTCTCATCCCCAAGTATCCTATTTATAGGCTCCAAGAGACATGTGAAGAGATCGAGATGATAAACATGGCAGTTATGGTGATGAACCTGATGCCTCAATTTTTGTGTGCCACTTTAATCCCCTTAGAAATTATTGCCTCGAACCTCGCGTCGCGAGATGGTGTAGAATCCCAACATAATCTATTTAAGGGACAGAGCAAATCTGGCAATGAATTACTTGACAACCTGGCAGCGCCCATCCATGTGTCCATGCGACCGAACGTCCATGCGACCTAATGTCCATGTAACCTATTTTCCATGCGGCCCAAATATACCCCATCCACGCTTCTTATTCAAAGTATTTCAAACTTATCAGTTTGAAAACTCTGAAGGAGGTCTTGTAGAATCATAAAAAAATTGGATCCATGCGTTAAGCAATCATGCAGTCTAGGGAAACGTTCAACATAAAATAGACCACATGATCACCAAACAGCCCAATTAGGCGATAGCCATGCTGACCAAATGATCGAAGAAAGTTTGGCCGCAGATGAATCTGACATCACGCTCTAACAACGAGATTATATTTGACACGGAATTCTGACAGAGAAGGATTTTCTGAGCATCTCGAAAGATGTGAACTCACTAAAAGAAAAAGTCTCAGGAAATATGCAGCACTACGTGTACAATACGGTAAAAGGCTCCAATGCGGCTCTAGTCCATGCGTCCCAGACTCCATGCGGCTCTGGACGGTCCAAACTCTATGCGTCCCATGCGGCTCTAGCCCATGCGTCCCAGACTCCATGTATCCCATGCGTCTCTGGCCCCATGCATCCAAGATTCCATGAGTCCCATGCGTCTCTGGCCCCATGCGTCCCAGACTTCATGCATCTCATACGTCTCTGGCCCATGCATCCTAGACTTCATGCGTCCCAAGAGGCTCTGGACCATGTATCCCAAACTCTATGCATCCCAGGCGGCTCTGGCCCATGCATTTCAGACCTCATACGGTCTCTGCAATTCTTGGCATCGCATGCCCCAGATTCCCAAATAAACTAAATCGTGTTATTGTAACAAGGTGATCCTCTCCAACCAAGTGCCAGGCCACATGTCCAATTGACCAAGTCGTGCCCACAAAGGACGAGAAACCATCCAGATATTCAGCAACAAGAAAATCTTAATAAATATCCACATAACAGCTAAAGCCCAGATTCTCATGCACAGTTGTAACTCCTTTCTGTTAGGGGAAGACACGTGGTAACTCCCAACGTCCATGCGGCCTAAAATTCATGTGGCCACAAAACTACTATAAATAAAAGGGTACTAACCCTATACAAGCCCCGGCTAGCTATTGTCAAACCTACACTCGAGTAAGAGAGAAGAGCTTATGCATCAGATCGTCCATGGAGTAAAAAGAGTTGCTACACTCCTAACCCTCCATCGTCATCTCTAGAATATAAAATTTGTACTTAGATTATCTTTTAGGACTTCTCTGTAGTTTTTCTTAGTTTGTTAATCAAATCAAGTTATTTTAGTTCTCTTTTTGATTTAATGGCAAACACCCATCAGTTCAACCAAATGATCCATACCCAAGTCAACTGCAAAAGCCGCAAATGAGTGAACAAATCTCATGAAGAGGAGAGATAAGCAAATTTTGTGTGCCAATCTGTCAAAGCAGACGAAAGTGTACCGACTCGCCAATAATTGAAAAAGTGCACCAAAATGGCTGTTTTGAACGAAAAATAGTACGCCGAATCGCCAATAAATAGAAAAGTGCGCCAAAATGGCTGTTTTCATTCTGAAAGAGAAAAAGTGCGCCAAGATGATTGTTTCTGCTCTGAACGAGGAAAAATACGTCAAAGTGGCTATTTCTTCTCTGAAAGAGAGAAAAGTGCACGTGTACATGTATCTCTTTATTCTATGTCTTCGTTCTTCTTCTTTCATTTATCTTTCTTCCATTGTTAAAAGTTATATTGTACATGTAAAAGAAAAAAGGAAAATAGGTAAGAAGAAGACAGCTGGCATGCCTATCAGAGGAGGATGTGCTTCATCTCCGATGTGACTCTCGACCTCGGTATATTAAGCCATTCTCTAGTGGGCTGAGTCACTATCGGCCTCGTCACATACCAATTGCACCGAAAGGCGCGTATGGTATATCCTGACTTGTGGGCTTTCACGGAAGCTGATTCGGACGTATGTGTGCGTCAAAATCAACTCGTATCCGTAAAAAGTTCTCGTATCACGACTTTTGCAAAACACCACACCATTTTGTGTATGCTCGTCGGAATGCGACAAAACTTACGCCATTGGATTCGTGGTATCACTCTGGTCCTGTGACCCATGTTTTACGCGATTCTGATACAGCTGACTAAGTCGCCTATTTGCGGGCCCCACGGTTAACTTTAAGGGCGAATTTGTGTTCGGCTCACCGGAATCCAAAATTGGACATACCTTTGAGTTTGTATTGACGTTTAGAATTTTTTTGACCTATAATTTGTCCCATTTAAAGACCTTTACCTCTGGCACGTATTTCGGTACAAAGTGGCCCACATGTGGATCCGCTTTGACCTAAAATTACCTTTTTGCCCCTGTGTCCAAATTGGATAAAAGGGTAGTATTTTCTAGCTATCTCGCTTATTTTGGGAATATTGGTGATATTTATTTCAGCATTCAGAGACATTTATTCGAAGGCCATAGATTCTGATCTAATGTGCTTCACATCTGGATGCTTACACACTTTGCAGCTTTCTTGCCAGGCAAGTATACCTTGCCATTGTACTATGATTTATATTCTATATGGTGCATGCATTTTATTTCTGTTATTTAGTTTATATATTTTAACTGCTATATAATCTGCACGTCCAAGAATAACTTGGGTACAACGACGGTGACATCGTATTTTGTCTTTATTATATATTATGCATGTTGACCTAGTTTTATGAGACCACCACATGATTTAGAGGCATCATTATATTTTATTTGACCGTGACACATTTCTTATACGAGTTATGAGTCTCATATAGATCACGGACTTACGTATTGACTGATCATTAGTACGTATGTGACATACGAGAGGAAATAACTGCTAATAGAGATATGTTAGAAGACTTGGCAGTTATTAGAGGTCTTATCGTGTCACGGATATGACATGCTTAAAGCATGGGATGGGGAGGATAACAAGTAAGGCGTTTGGGCTCCTTTGCACTTTCCTTGTGTAATTCGTACGCTGCACCAGAGATGCGCGGTCATGATGACCCCTATATTATTATTATCAGGCGGCCTCTGGCGTTCAAAAGACGTCATGCTTTATAGGCCCCTGATTCTCCGAAAGAATCATGCCAATCCCATTTTAGCCAGATAGCCCACGAGTTAGAAAGTTGTTCTCAAAGTGCATTCACATAGGTGGTTAGACGACCCTTTGGATGTTTATTTTTAGTACTTTATTGGCATGGTTTTATGTATCTTGTTACGTCTCTCTGAGGACCTGGTCCCTTTCCAGGTGTAGACGATCATGACTATTTTCAGGAGCACGGATCAGGACTTGCTACTTCGTTATCTTTCGAGGAGGTCTTCTCTTCGAGCCCCATTGTTCATTAGATATACTTATTTTGTTTCTCTTATATTCTAGTTTGGTAGTGGATTTGTCTTCACCTAACTACTTGTTCTTATCAAGCATTTTATACTTGATTCAATTATATAGTTGATTGGTTATTTGATTCTGTGGATGAGATTTAGTTATGCCCTGTGACTTGTGACAAATATATACCACTTGTGAATTATTGTTCATAATACAACGTACGTATGTGTTATAGTTTCCATATATTGGAGTTGCCATATATATACGGCTGGCATGCTTACGTATTCCTAGTCCTACGTATTTTGGGACTGGAGCGTGACATGTTTTTAGTGGTGGCCCATGCAGGTCGAGAGTATATTATATTGGTTATGTTACTGTACCGAGCAAGCCTGCAAATAGGATTAGAGTATAGGATCTCATCCACATTTGACTATGACTCACCTTCCTTCCAATCCGTTATATTTAAATAATTGTATCCTGCTTGACTCATGTAATTCCCTAATAATTCTTTGAGTATAGCCCTCTCCTAGAATATAGGAATCCTTGATGTTAGGATGATAATTAGGGTAACATACCTACTAAAAAAATTAGAATATTGGTAGCTCCTAAAAGTTTAGCATCCCTTACCTGTAGATTAATTGACCATTATCCCTTCATATATTTATGAAGGACTTGAGAGTAGTATAGACACTACTAGGGTTAGTTAAAAATTTGACCATATTGTTTGACCCTAGTATTGAGGAACCAATAGAAATTCAAGGTTGAATATTAGGACTAAATCTAACTTTCATAATGAGATAGTATTAGAGAACTTTAAGTTTAAATTCTTGTCTTGATACTAGCAGAACAATACCTTAGGAAACCAAGAGGAATGAATAGAATATTTTCCTGGATCATAACTCGAACACAGCGATTAGCATACCACCTTCCCCTTAGGAAACCATGATATTATCAAGAGTCTCTCTATTTAATTTTATATCTTGTTCCTCCGAAACCTTAACGCTCACTTTTTGTATGATGACTAAAATTTTCTTTATCTTTCAATTCGTGCCACCTAACCCTTTTGATTGTAGGCCAAGTGATTTTCTTTTATGTTAGGATATATAGTTTGATAGGATTATAGTTGTTAATCTTAAATTTTGAAATTATGTGCTTGGTAGTTAGAACTTGATAGTTTGAGTTGTTCATTTAGATTATGATTTTATAATTATCCATTAGTTTCAAATCACGTAATTTGTACCCATATCTCAATACAGGTTATGTCCTCTTTCACTTGAGAGCCAGTAACTTCTCCATTCTTAATATTAACACTTTTGTTCTATAAGCATATATGATTAAGACTTAAGATGACCATTACCTATATAATATAATAGGATACCTTAATAAGTACCAAGATCTTTTTCTCGTATACCCCAATAAGAGTTTCTACTTTATTTACAAGGACAAGGTTATTTTGTAGAATCTCCATAAGGCAGTTACAATATTAGATAATTCTTGTAAGATTGGATAGTATGCCTCACAACATAGTATCACATAGTCTTTTTGACCCGTTAATGCAGTGTAATTGAATGACACTAACTATAGACTTGCATAAGAAGATAGTGTTTATCCAGACTATAAAACTTAGAGGCCCATACCCCCATTTGGTCGACTAGAGACTTAGACAAGGAGTTAGTATGGCAACTGTAAAGGCATAACACCTGACGAGTCTCATCTTCTTGGTGAACTTGAATTATTTTGTACCTTCTTTCATCATAATCCAGCATACTTATATTTTCTGGACTATCTCGACTTATGCTGCTATTATAGCCTAGTTTTGTAAGCTTATTCTTTTATCGAGCTTGTTCATGACATATGTATTATTGGGGGCCCACACTAATACATTGTCTAAATCAGAATCAGTGTATTATGGTCTAACTAACCTTAGTGCGCTTGGTTCCCTCTTCGCATAACTACTTTACGTGGATTGAGATATATAGTTGACTAGTAGACGAATATACTTGCCCTCTAGATAGGTCAGAGCATATCATATCAGGTACATAACTATTCTGATATGAACATGTGAATAAAAATTTACCAAAATAGGATTTCAATCCACAACTGCCTTGACAACTCCCTTTTGAATTCTTTAATCACTTTGAACCACGTACTTATATTCTTTCACCTTCTCCTTGAATTCATTATTATTGTTCTCCGTCTTTCCCTATTTCGGAAAGACGAACGCTCGTGCTTGGTATAAGTTTGATACATGGAGAGTACTAGATTTACCCTATAGGCCAATCATATTACTTGTGACTATCTTTTGTAATTAAGGGTATATCACAGGTGATATATTTTGTGTGTTAAAAACTTTTGAGGATTGAATAACAAGATTAAATAATTTAAGGAATATTTTTCTTAAATGTATAGCCTTATGTGATAGATTGATAAATTCTAAGTTGGGTAGAAGTTGTATTGTCAACTTAAGGTGATTTTTTGATTGTGATCAAGTAAGATTAGATTGAGAGATTTAAGTCATTTTAATTAATTTTTTTTTTAGAAGAATGATTAAGATGATGAGGATTTAATGAATTTTGATATCAGGATATTGCAGACCAAATATTTATACTTTGAGCACATGATTTAAATTTTGAATATTGAGGGTTGAATCATCGATTTAAATTTTGAGGATAATAATCTTAGACTTGAACAATTGGTGAATTAGATTTAAAATTTTATAATTTGATGATTTGAATTAAAAGTTAAATTTGATTGTGGGATCACCTATTTGAAATATTGATGATAGAAATTGAATTTAAAATTTGAGGAGTACAAAATTCATAAGTTAAAAATAGGAATAAGATTTGATTAGAATTGTGTATTGTTTAAAATCTAGAAGAGATTATAATAGTTAAAAATCATAATGTAAAATTTGATATGGGTTATTTAAATCTTGAAGATGTTGTATGGATTTGACTTAAATTTGGATGTTGATGATTTAAAAACCGAGAAGAGATTACGATATGTTGAATTTTGATTTAAACAATGGTTAATTTAAATTTGAAGTAATTGCGATAGATTTGAATATATTTCGTTATTTAAATTTTTGGAAGAGATCACGATTGACTTGCCTTATATACGAATGTGAAGGATTTAGCGAATCATGCCTTCTTTTTAATTTCGAGGACAAAATTCTTTTAAGTTGGGTAGATTGCAACCCCCCCACCCAAAAATAGGTATTTTGTGTATATTTTATATTTCTTGTATTTGTTTTAGATTATTTTTCAAATCAATTAAAACCCAAATAATTTAATTAGGATACTTCACCGTGGTTTGAACATTAATAATATAGGATGGCCCCAAAATCTGTATCGCCCTTCGTGGGAAGTAGCCTACACAGGAGACACTACCTGTAGGATCTTTTCGTGGCACAAAAATTTCGATCCCTTGGTGTTAGTATGACATTAGTGTAACAACCATAGATTAATTATTAAATATTTAGATATATATTATATATATATATAATATAATTATGGTTATTTTCTAATTCTGACTTTTCTATAATCAGTAAACCAAATTCTTCGTGCCAAGTTAGGCATTTTCCCATTTTATAGATGTGCATATTATTTATTATTAGCCTATTTTATGGATAACCACTTAGTTAATTACTTAGTTAATTAGATAATACAATTATTTGATTTATTATAACTAAATACATATCTAATAATTAATTATAAAATATTTTCATAAAATATTTTGTGTGTAGTATTTTTATTAAAATTTTACAAAAGTAATTTTTTCTAGAATTTATTTTATGTGCAAATATTATTTTTGGATTTTTTACCTCATTTATATATGTAAATATATGTTAATAAATATATAGTTATAATAATAATAGTAATAGTAATAATAGTAATAGTAATAATAGTAATAGTAATCATAATAATAATTATAATAATAATAATAATAATTATATTATTATTATTATTATTATTATTATTGGTAATAATAATAATGTTAATAAAAAGAAAAAGAAAAAGAAAAAAGAAAAGAAAAGGAAAAGAAAAGAAATAATAATAATAATAATAATGATAACCCTAAACCTAACTAACTAACAAAACCACTTACACCTAAAACCTAACCTATTCCTAACTAATAAACCCAACAACCTATTACTAAACATATTCCCACAGAAACCTTCCCCCTTCACAGCAAGACGAATCCCATCCCCGTAGGAACCCATCTCTCTTTCCCCCTCTCCCTTTTATATATATACACGTATACATATACTACTAAACAAAACCTACACCAAACCCTAACCTTAACCCTAGCCACCTAACGGCAACCGCCGACCTCCGATCAATGCCGGTGCCGCCGCCCCCACGCCGACCGGCGCCGCCCTGCGCCACCGCTGCCACCACAGCAGCCGTCGCCGCGCCGTCCGCGTACGCACACGCGTGCAACAACGCAGTTCCGTCGCCCATTTTCAAGGTACCGTATCTTCTCCATCTTTGATTCTTTTTTCGTACGGTTTGTCTGTGTACGTTCATAACCTAAATCTCTAGGATTTTTATTCAAGCGGGACGAGTTTTCGTGTCCCGTATTGGTCAAAAAATTGACCAGAAAATTGCCGAAAAACTGACCAACAATAGTCCAGAAACTTCAACCCGAACTCCCATGTTCACACCCAATTTGCCATCAACCTGTTTAATATTTTCAAAAACTAATTAAAGAATTTTCTTCTCAATATAACCTAAAAAATTTATGTTCTTTTAGTTTTTATTAATTCGTTCTATGTGTTAAATTATTTGGCCTCCAAAACGACCAAAAACTTGATAGTTTAAAACTAAAATTTTGTGATACCGAGTGTGTCCCGCCAAACGAGATAGCCTCATCGTATACCAATTGTACCGAAAGGCGCGTATGGTATATACTGACGTGTGGGCTTTCGCGAAAGCTGATTCGGACGTGTGTGCGCGTCGGAATCAACCCGTATCCGTAAAAAGTCCCCAAATTGTGACTTTTGTAAAACATCACACCATTTTGTGTACGCTCGTCGGAATACGACAAAACTTATGCCATTAGATTCGTGAAATCACGCTGGTCATGTGACCCAAGTTTCACATAATTCTGAGACAGTTGACCAAGCCACCTATTTGCGGGTCCCACGGTTGACTTTAAGGGCGAATTTGTGTTCGGCTCACCGGAATTCAAAATTGGATATACCGTTGAGTTTGTATTGACGTTTAAAATTTGTTTGACCTATAATTTGTCCTATTAAGAGACCTTTATCTCTGGCACATATTTTGGTGCAAAGTGGCCCACATATGGACCCGCTTTGACCCGTTTTGTCACAAAAAATCGACATGCATGAAAGTAAAGCAGTAAACAATAAATAGGGTAACTAACCATCTATGTGATATCCACTCGAGATATCTCTAGTGGCGCATGAGGGGGGACAAATAGAAGAACATTCATCCCACCAGGCGTTCAATGGAACTCGGGGGTACACGATTTACACCATATATACAGTAAGAAAGAGAAATCCCATAAGCTTACTAGTAGATTCTTCCCTCCCAATGTACTATGCGAACTGTATATGCGGTGCAGACATAATACAACGACGTCAATAAAAATCTAGAAAACTAGCCCAAACACCAACTACTAACACACGATGCGAACTCACGTAACGATGTACGATCGACCCGCTAGTCTATGCACTCTCTCACTCAGTGTATGTGATGAACAAGTGTCAGGTCAGAAGATACCTCGTACCTTCATAATATACTGGGTAAGTCTTCTACTCTAAGACGTGTGTACACAACTAGCAAATAAAACTAGGCATATGTAAACTGAACAATAAAATCAAGCAAGGTGTACTTGCCTTCCAAGCCAAGCTGCGAGTACAACAAGTCTGGTCCGAAGCTATCCACAGGAATGTCTCGACACCTACCAATTAATTATGACACTAATTAGACTCTTATTTTCTAGTTTAATTAGGTTGTTATCTAGTTATTAATTCTATATTGGTTTGCACATGCAAGTAGTTACACATCAACTATTACTAGTCATCAAACATTACCAAAAGTTATTTAAAAAAATTAATTATTAAAAACTATTAATTCTGAAATTTTATTGGAGAATAGGGTTTTTAGTGATAGGATCATCTCCTATAAATTCTATGAGTCCAAAACTAAGTATAAGCAAAACAGGTCATAACGAGTTACCTACTAGTCACCAAAAATTATTTTTTCATAAATAAGTAAATATGAAATAAATAATCATAAATTAGAATTAAAACATAATAATATAATTTTAAATTCTAAAATAAGGACTTTTGGTCGAGGTTTAAGTCTGAAACTGTCGGGGTCAAGTTTTGTCAAAACTATGTCAACTTGCTACATAAAACACCTAGAATCCGAATTTTTATAATTAAAAATAAAATTTAAATATATTTTGTAAAAATTAGTATTAAATATAATAAATATTTTTTTATACAAAATTAATTAGGTTTTACCATCTACAAGTTGATCCTATTAGGATTGGCAACAAGCATTGCTAGTAAGCATGTCAAGGGATGGTACATAGTTTTTTTGATACCATAGACATCAAAATAATATTTATTTAACATATATTAAGAATATATAATTTTTGAAAAAATAGTAATTTACCAAGAAAATTAGAGTTTTTAATCTACCATTAAGTCCTAACAAGGTCTAAGGGTTTCCAACATACATACACCAAAACTAGGTCAAAACTACACATAAAACATGCTTAAATCCTAATTTAATAACTATTAATAAATCTGAAATTAATAAAAAACTGTATTTAATCCATATTAATAACATCTTTATAGATCATTAACAAGAATTAAAGAAGATTTCAAGGAATGTTTCATACATGCACAAAACTTATGGATTATACATCAAAACTAGGGTTCTTGGGTTGCATGAGTTCATTAAAATAAAGCAACATAGACTCGAGATTGTTGGGGGTAGTTTTAGCACCACATACCTGTATCGTTTAATATATTCCCGTACATGCTCTTTTTTCTCTGAGTAATATCCATCAGAGAGGATATCGTCATATCTTTTTCCTCATTATAGAATCGGGCAAGAAAAGGACTTTTGAGATCTTCAAATGACGAAATACAATTATCTTGAAGACTGCAAAACCAGTCGAAGACTACTCCGGATAATGCCCCAACGAAAAGCATGGTGAGAAGAGCGTTGTTGCGAGGTAGATGTCCTGTTGCCATCTCAAAATAACTTATGTATTGACGAGGAGATGTCTTCCAGTTAAATAGAGTCATGAAGAAGGGCTTGTACTTGGGCGTGTACGATATATTTTTCCATTCGAGAGGATATGGTTGTCATATTCCAAGCTCGTGCAGTATATCATGATTGCCCATTGAGTCAAGGCAGGCTCAAAGTTCTCGTACTTCCTGCATTGCTTCTAGGGCCTCATCTACTGCAGAAGGAACAGATGATCCAGGCCTATCGACGAGTGGAGTAGTTGCGTTTGAGTCTTCGTTGGTCCCAGGATCCTGCCTTGCTTGAGCAGAGGTTCTTGGAGGTTGTAGGACCAGACTTGCCCCAAGTTCTAGCACCGTCTGGGTCATAAACTGCATCGAGGGACTCATGGTCTGCATCATAGGCTCAAGGGTCTCAAGGTATTGTCGATCACTAGTGCCTTCGTTGTCCTCCCCAGCGATGTATATTATCCTTACATGGGGAGAGACAGACGGAACAATGGATCTCTCACTTTCTGCTTCAGATTCTTGCATCGAATAGTCTTCAGGGAATGTTAACAGCGCTGCATCTTCTTCAAATTCGGAGGAAATAATATCCCCAATGTCGGAAGGTGGGTCCCGTTGATGAGGGTAAGTACCCCCAGTAATCTCAGTCTTTGTCCCTTGAGAGTCATTATCCTCGCAAAACAACAGGTTGTTGTAGAGTTCTAGAGGATTGCTACCCCTAGCTTGCAGAGTTATCTTGGGTCTCGGGAAAATAACACCCCCACTTGATGCCAAATTTAACTTTGAGCGGGTGCCCAGAAATACTTCTTCTGTAGGCATGGCTCCTCATCCTTCTTGGGTCCGTCTTCTCGACACGTTGGCCGAGAGCTGAGGGTT
Organism: Iris macrosiphon; assembly: GCA_036927795.1. Taxonomy (NCBI): domain Eukaryota; kingdom Viridiplantae; phylum Streptophyta; class Magnoliopsida; order Asparagales; family Iridaceae; genus Iris; species Iris macrosiphon. Next base: position 81,399,997 of record JAYESA010000010.1, on the reverse strand, counting down.
GAAGGTGGTAGACTTCCGGCCTCCCTTTGTGGATGAAGATCCCCAAGTAGAACAATATGAGGCGAAGGGCAACTCCTCCTCCTTTGGCATTTGCACATATTTTTTGGGATAATGTCGGATGGGTTCCTTTGGTTGCAGCAGCTGGAATACCGACTTCCTTTTTCCAAGTACTGCTACTTTAGCACGGCAGCAGTTGATGAAGATGTTGGTACAGTGATGCCCCAGAGGGGACGTCTCACATGCCGTAGTTATTTTCCTCACTTTGTGCTTGTGATTGATTATGCCGTGCAAGTTAGGCAAGGGATGATCCACCTTTATATCTTCTTCATGAGCACGACTAAACTGAGCACATGGGTGAATAGATGATATTTTTGCTCCATGACATGGGGCTCATACAAGAACTTTTCCCAAGCCCTCAGTGGAAGACTTTTGAGACTGACATTGTCCCCATACCACTGCGGGTTGGGCGCATGGGTCAATCTTATATAACTTTCCATCAGAGGCATGCATAATGGTTAGCAGCGCATGCTGACGGTCCGTCAAAGGAGCAGTTGCATGAGCTTGTCCATCTCGCACTGCCCTAAACTTTTTTGTCCTAGCATGCACTAGTGTTTAGTACGAGGAGTCAAATTTGCTTGCTTCTTTATCAGGGTGGTGCATAGACTTGATGCCACAGTCGATTCTGTCAAAGATAGAATTTTTGTTGTTGTCTGGGACGCATGCGGTTGTCGTCCTGCGCCTGGAGTTCAATGTCACATACTTCTTCTTCTATGCCCCACACCGTGGACGCATGGGTTGTGCGTCAACCCCCGAGCTCTGGCATCGTACTATTTTCCTCTGCCAGAGCTTAGGTGCTGAGCACTTCCCTCTTCAGACATAACTGCCACATGAACTGGGATGGCCTGCATAGACGCATAGTGTGTGTCTTGAGCAGCAGATAGAGAGACGGGAGGCACATGCTCCATAGTTGAGGAGCACTGGCCTTGGCGACCCATGTCCTGCGGGTCTTCTTGGGCTTTGCTAGCCTTAGCGAAGGGCCTGTGCTGCCTTCGAAAAGCATCTCCTCGAAAGCTTGTTGGTCGAAGCATACTACCAGCATCGTGTGGGTTGAACCCGACTTTACCGCGTCGGACTGTGTCACTATCTTTTTGTTAGTGGAAAAGGATGTTCCCAGTAGAGTCCCCACCTTGTTTGAAATTGATTTAAAGTTGAACAAACTTTGTTATGTAACAAACAAAATAAGTACAGAGAAATTCTAAAAAAAATCTAAGTACAATATTTTGATTCTGGGGACTGACGATGGAGATCGAGTACTGCAGCTGACTCTTTTACTCCGTTGACGGACCGACGAGGGAATGAGAATACTTTCTTGATATTTCTCCCTCCTCTGTGTCTGTGTGGTGGGTATGCAACCCTACTATTTATAGCCATCAAGGTTGGATGGATCATTCACGCACATATATTATGTGCCTCTGTTTGGTGGTCGTATGAGGCTCCTTTAATAGAATATGGTTACAACTTTGGGCGCATACCACGGTCAGGATGCCACGTAGCATCGGTTGTGATATATTATTGGTAAAATCTTAACCCGTTCTATGCTTGACCCTGTCAACTTGACGCATGACCTGTAGTGGTTATCGAAGATCTCTAATCAGTTATAATGGAAAGATTCTAGCCGCAAGAGTTTTTATGAAGGCTGATAAACTCATGAGGGCAGGGGGCACAGAAAGATCATGCCGCATGGATCTTGGCTGCATGAGCACTGGGTCGTATGACTCTAGGTCATTGTAGAGACTAAGCCTTATAAATATTCTGGCTACATGTGGACTGTGGCGTATGGAGTCAGGGCACATGCGAGCTTTTGTCGAGACTTTTACGAATACTTCGGCTACATGTGGATCGTGCCGCATAGAGTTGGGGGCACATAGGAGTGAACATGTGGCACTAAATGCCTGACAAAGTCATTAATATGCTGACGTAACTTTCTGTATTTTTGTGTTCCGCCTCTCTTACGATTCTCGAAGCATTTTGGGGCAATAAATGCCATGTCAGATCTTTATGATAGGCAGTTAATTTTGTGTTAGGGCTCTATGCGGTTCCTTCTTCCATCGATGTTTGGGCCACATTGATGCTTTTACAAACTGGTCGAGACCCTTGGAAGCATGGGGTCTATGTGGCTCGACTTTAGCAAGTCAAGTTTTGAGGGTGCATGGACTTTATGCAGCTTGCCTTCACCAAGTTAGGTTCTGAAGGCACTTTTTCTTGGGCGCATGGCTTCAGATTTTCATGCTTCTACAACCCAACTCCCCAAATTGACATAATATTCATGTGAAGCATACAATATTATTATTATGTGGTCTTTCTATCTTGTCTTAGTCCAAGTTATAAGCATATGATAGGAATGAAACAAAATAATAAAGTGTGTCACTAAACAATAAATCTTACCCACGGTCGAGTTATCTAAACTGCACGAGACTTACCGTGTTCTTTTCTGTCAAGAAGACATTGTTAGCTTACATAGTTTAAGCACACATAGAGGATCACTAGCACTACAAGCCATTATTGACGTTGGATGAGATGACTATCTTTCCACTTCAGGTAGCTATCCCTTACTAGAGAGTGGTCAGCGCACAAGGCAAGCACCAAAATGGCTGATAAATTACTAAGCCACATAGTCGCATAGATTGTCCCAAGCTAAAATCATTAAATAAACACAAGTATTGAAATCAAAGCAAGCTATTTATTTATATGAAGTAAAGATTACAAGCGGCGCTAAGCCGAGAAATTACAATTGCTCAAGCTCTCTCTCTCTCTCATTACAATGAATATGCCCTTAGGCTTATAACTTGAATCAAACACTCTGGATGATAATTTTCTCATATATTGCATCCCTTATATGTGAGCTTCAGGTCCGTGTGCCATACTCCAATACGCCAAGTGCGATCTGGCACCTCGATTTGTACAGCGATGTCCGAAACTGTGCAAGCTACTCCCTGCACCCTGTAAGCAATCTGGTGGGGTGTCAGTACATTAAATGTACTAGTAGGGAGGCCTCTCACCCATGTCACAAAACAAATATGTTCATTAATGTTATGTGCACCGATTGATTATGTTATCTTACTAGTCTTGCCTTAGGGTCAGTTTCATGGCATAATAATGAAAATCATTACTCGTGTCTGAAACAAAAGTGTCATGCAGTAAATAACTGATTTCATCTTACCATTTCTTACCATTCGACCTTCCCTATCATAAGCAGCAATTCTATCAATTATATATTAAGAACAATAGAAATATCTATGCAAACTCAAGTGCCGTGAACGTGTCTCCGCCTCAGACATGTTTTACTCGAAACATAAAGAATATCGTGCATCCATTTCTATAATATGGGATATACTGTGCATCAAACTCCTTTGTGCTACTTCTCCCCTGTACATGGATCTCCGCTGTGCATGCATGACTTATCTATATGAAAGGTCACTGGCTCTGTAAGTCATTAAGTACATAGGGTGGAATGGCTATCTTTCCAGTTTGGTAGAGAGCCTTAATGGGCATCCCGAACTCACCTGACTAGTCGACTATCTTTCCATATTAGTAGCAAGCCTTATTGGACGTCCTAAACTCTCCTGTTAGGACTTTCTGCTAGCAATAGCACTAGGAACTCACTAGTGTAGTCCTTCCGGGCCGACACAATTTCTATGCCTCGGAGATCGTTCGATGACTTTTTCTTTTAGTGCAATAAGTTGTTCGTGACTAAGCAACTGCTTTACCACTTCCATCCTATCCGAGAATTTCATGCTCGGTTACTTCTAGCCGAGGACCACACTCGGTTCATTCTTCTCTGCCCAGCTCCCTGATTGGAGACTGCCTCGGTGATCTGAATATTTTGAGTATTTTTTTTGCTTTTCTTCTCCTGACTCGAAATGACTATTGAATAGCCTTCCTTGTCTATATATACAACATGACTCTACTCTATGTCTATGCCAAACTTCGTGCGATGTGATGCATCGATGCGTAAACAAGAACTACTTTGTGGCATAATATGAGAAACAACTTCACGTAACTCGATTCACTAGGTCACGCAGATAGAAATTAAATTCCATGTTCTATGCATATGATAAGGTAGGATTATTTCCTTAGCTATGTGTGTTCGTCTCTTTTATTAGCATACAGTGGTTATTGCCTGACAACTAGCATGTATCATTCTATTTTATTAAGTGTGCAGCTAAGCAGAGAGGTTCATCGAAGTCACCTACCGTATCGATGAATCGCATCGGCCGAGCGAGACTCTGAGCGCGCCTCTGAAAAGTATAAGTCAGAACTTCTTCTAAAGGGCTAAGTCTAAAAGCCTTTGCCTCAAGCGAGTCATCTCATTGAGCTAGGTGGGACAGTTTTCTACACTTGTGTCATTTGAATTGACTCTCCGGGTTGAGCGAAGCAGGGCGTTACAGTCCCAACTCATCTCATGCTAGAACTTCAGCTAGCATCATTCCATCTAGGTCAAAGTGGTCCTAGTACCCCGGTGATCATTTATAGAACCATAACCTTTTACACAATTTATCCATGATAACGCAAGTCTAAAAACTAAGTTAAGAAACGAGCATGCAAGAAAATATTATATGAGAATCGATACGTAAGAAATCTGATAGCGTAGGTTACCTGTCACAAGTTATCGAATTGTAAAATCTATACTACTTATTGAAACCAATATCGTGAGGCTGTTCTATATAGGTAGCAATAGATATACAAGTATGACAAGCAAGAAAATAAAATTATGACTATTTTTTATTTTGTTTTATAAGCGTCAAGTATTCAAGCATATTCGTCGTTTATCTTGATTCTTTTTATTAAATGGTATCGTTGATCAGAACGTACAACTAAATAGTTATTTTGTTAAGTGTGAAGACTTGGAAAGACAGATCAAAGCTAAAGCCACGCACAAGTTAGTAAATTATGGAGAGAAAGAGGTCCTCAATGTCTCGCTTGAGCATTGCCTACGCAATCACCTACATTGGCATGAATAGATTATCAGTACCTTCTCTTCTCTTTCTCCCATAATTCGATATGAATGCAAAGTTCAAAAAGACATGCAATAAAATCCATTAAAAACATTCATGAAAATGCATTCACAAAACCAACACGAAAGCAGCAAAGCAGCATCAAAAAGGCAACAAAAACCAAGCAATGAAAATGTCTCTCGTGACTCTGCCGCAGAGTCCTTCCTCGAGACACGATCGACAGAATATGGGACTTGATTTTGAAGAAACCAATCCATAATAAAAAAAGATTTTAATTTAATCCGTCCCGATCAACTGATATCGATAGTGTTCCTTAGTCGCGCTTCTCGTGCGGGGAGCGAGGCACTACACAAGTAAAGAAGAGACTAGATGAATCTATATAGTCTATATAGGCTTTATAGTTTATACATAAAAATTAATACTATAGTGATATAAGTGTCAATCAGGTTTATGTACTCTTTATGTCACAGAACGTGGATCTATATGAGAGTGTCATGTGTAGGCTATCGTGAATAGTTTTTTTGTGTAACAATGAACTATAGTCTACAGTTAAAAGGTAGAATACTAAAAAAAAATATGTCTGTGAGGTCTGTATGATCGTGTAGCAACTCTAGAGGGGGATGAATAGAGTAAATGCGTATATAGGAAAAAATAATCACCAATTAAGAATTCTAAGTTATAGGCTAACTTATAAACTGTAGTAACAGATATTTGAAAGAGAATAAGTTTAGTATAAGTAAGGTTCAAAATAGCAAACTCAAATACAGAAAATTTTATTCCGGTTTCCTTCGTGGAGGACTAGTCCAGGCCCGAGAACTCTTACTCGGTGTTAATCTACTATTTGTGAAATAGGGTACACATGCACCTTTAATCCGAAGAGTACGCCAACTTCTTATAACACGAGATTTTATCCGAAGAACTCGCGACTTCAGACAGGAATTAAAAATAACTTTTAACCAAGCTTGTACAACTCGAGTCAACTTCTAATAGGAATGGCACTTGGGTACTTAGAAGAAAAGAGAGTTGTCTTGAGATCTAAGAAGGATAAAGCTCTTTATAGGAATAAAGACGATGAAGAATGATTGTGTTGATTTTGAAAATAAAAAATTCTTCTCTATTTATAGGATTTTATAGACAGAGTTCGGGCCGAGTTCGAATGCATAACGTTCAAAATTTTGAACGTTAGGAGCCTGGTCTTCAGGATATGAGTCTGACTAGGAAATTGGTTTTTGAGTACCCGAGTTCGGGCAGAACTCGTATTGAGTTCGGTTTGGTCTTTTTCAGACGGTTTTGACTTGAGTTTGAGTTTAGGCTTGAATCCAAACAAATTTCTGGTTGGGTAGGCTTATGTTTGAGTGGACTTTGGATACAGGTTCAATCTAGATGCCAAAATTTTGTTCCGACTCACATAAGTCCTTAAACTCAATAAAATAAAAAAATACATAACAAAATATAAAAGAAACCCAAACACAATCATCTGTAGTCATTATAGAAGCATAAAAAATATGCTGGGAAATTATACGCGTATTATAAAGTCAAAGCCTCCAACATACCTGAAGTCCGCGTAAAACAGAGCTTCCAGGCTGTGTGGCATAAAATATGGCTTCAGAACTGCTCGCGTAAAACAGAGCTTCAGAGTTGTGTGGCGTATAGAAGAGCCTCAGAGATGTCCGCGTAAAGCAGCACTTCAAGGCCGTTTTGGCGTAAAAGGTTGCTACACCTCCCCGCAGCATAAAATACGTTTATCTTTAATGCAACGTTAAGTCATACGAGGAACTCTTCGTATTCCTCGAATGAATCTGTCAGACAGAACAGTGAACCTGACTCCAGACAAAAAGTACTGCACGACGATCGAGACGACGGTTGTGATGATGATTCTGCACAGAGACCCAGGCTGTCGTTTAGCGACATATCCTTGATACAAGACGCTGCCTATTCTACACAGGCAAAAATGAGCTTTTACGCTCAAGATGAGACAAAATTAGACGCTACATCAAAAGCTGTTTCTCGTACAGAGCTCGAGGCATATCTCGGTATTTAATGCACGAGATTGAGGCATATCTCTGCATTAAATGCACGAGATTTGATTCTATTCCTTATAATTTTGTCACGACTGGGGGAGCTAAAACTAAGGCTAATACGCTCACATCACCATCCTTGCATTTTAAGCCAACCAGACTATTTTCAACTATAGGAGTATATTTGCCACGGTACGTGATAAGGCTATTTGGCCCAGAATACATTCAAGATCTCAGTCATGATGGATAATTGGCTATTTACGCTGGTTATCTATTACTCATGCATCCTCAAGTTCTTCACAATTTGGTTTTTACGCCAATAAGACAACAATTTGGCTTTTACGCCAACAAGACAGCTATTTTGGCTTTTACACCAACAAGACAGTTATTTGGCTTTTATGCCAACAAGACAGCTATTTGGCTTTTACGCCAACAAGACAGTTATTTGGCTTTTATGCCAACCATCTCTACGCGAGGGGCAGTTACCTACGTGGCTTGCATGCCATGATCTTCGATGAGCGATTATACACGTTACCTCATAATGGGACATGCGTCATACGCAGATTTAGGAGATCATTCAGACGTGGGGAGCAGTTATTATAACCGCCGCGTAAAAAGTGCAACTCTCTTCACAGTTTGGCTTCTACGTCGACTGGACAGTTACTGTGACTGATCTCTATAAATAGAGACCTCTGGTCACAGGAGATCAATGGGGGAAAAGATCGCAGAAAAGATCCATCAGAGATCAAAGATCAGAGATCAAAGAGAGAGCACAGACAGAGAGTGTTGATTGGCAACTTTGGCAACGAGAGTTCAATCCTTCCTGCAATCTTTGAAGCTCTTCTTCTTCTACAACACTTCTTCATCATCGTGTGGTCCAAGGGACAAAGTGATCGACCGCAGATCAGACTCCTATAGCAATTTTTCCCCAGAATTATTTTTTTATTGTACTTAACATCCTCGTATAGGATTAATTGTACTATTTTTTTTTGTTTGTAAGCAAAAGAAGAAAGGTTTCGTACAAACCCTCTATCTGTTTTATTTCAAACAAAATAGCGACTCGCCAGGTGAATTTTCAAAACCTACCATGTTCATATTACCTCTGATAGTGTTTTGTATACCATGTAAGTTTAATAGCCTGAGTTTGTAAACCAGAAAGAGCTTCGTACGAACATTTCACATTTTGTTTTATCATCAAACAAGATGGCGACTCTGCTGGGGAGTACTTTCTCATCTGACGAGAAAGCCATAGCTCAACACGATGATGTATCTAATAGATCGACGAAGAAGACTTTGGTCGTCCAGTTCGACCAATATGCTTATGAAGACATGCTTCATGCAGGGGGTAGCTCTCATTCCCTCTCTATCCAGGACAACAGGAAGCTACGTAAAGTGTGGATGTCTAATACGTCCTCCATGCTTCCTGCAAGCTCTCTCTCTCTGATCAACAAAGTTGTGACAATACAGCCAACATGCCCTGTGCGTATAATCTCGTCTCCCGTCCGTGACGTGGTAGACAAAACTTCTGGCAAGGCCTCAGTGCCAATCCAGAAGTCTAGAACGCGCCCTGCGCGTAAAACTTCGTCTCCCATTTGTGACTTGGCAGACAACTTTTGGCAATGCCTCAGTGCTAATCTTAAAGTCTAGAACGCGCCTTGCGCGTAAAATCTTGTCTCCCGTCTGTGATATGGCAAACAAAATTTCTGACAAGGCCTCAGCGCCAATTCAGAAACTTTAAATGCGCCCTGCGCGTAAAAATACATCTCCCACCTACGATAAGGCAGATAGTCCCTTTGATCACATCAAAGGAAAACTAGTGACGAATCTCCCAATCTCTAGGCTTGTACGCCACCAAGAGAAGAAGCTGTCCACTCTTCAGATTACGCGTGACACTGGAGGCCGTTTGAAGACTTTTTTACGCGAACCTGTACAGAACCCCAAATTACGCCAGGATAAATCTGTTAGCGTAAAGAAGACCCGTTTCACGGGAAGGTGCGCTCCTTAGACAGATGAGGGATCATATGCAACCTAGATGTGTGAACTGTTGTATTCCTATGGCAGAGAAAGGGTTATGGTTCCTAATCTCCATAGGCCTATTGATGTAAAAAGGCAGAATAAGCCTTCTTCTTCTTCTGGTAATTTGCACGATTTCTTGATCCAGAAACGCAAAAACAGGGGTCAAAATTATGGCTTAGTGCCCCTCACTACCAAGCGTGGGGAGATCATGTGGGAAGTAGTATCAACATCTAATGTCGTCATGACATATGGCCCACATAAAGAATCTGTCTTTATTGTTCTACCTACTCGCGACGATCAGCATCAAATAGTCTTTGGTCAAATACGGAATAGACCGATTATACAAGAAGATTCTCATGAGTCTGGTGTTGGGAAGATGCAAATCCACAGATATAGCCCATAATCTTTAAAGATCATGCAAAACATGGGTTATGATCTGAAGTTGAAGCAAGACCTCAATTATGGAAAAGACAGACGAATACCGTTGCATGGTGATCCTTACTGTCAACGAACTCATTTCGGGTTAGGGTATACCGCATCTCTTGCAAACTCCAAACCTCCAGAGTCTGATCGTGTAATACCAAAGGCAGGTCCTTCTAAATCAACTTCTGTGGACAAAGAAGAACCAGACAATGACATGTCTGGGGGTAGTCTCCCTCGACAAAATAGAATGGCATCCAAAGCTGGGGGTAGAATTTCCTCTGAGTCCGAAGATGATATAACTATGACCATCTTCCCTGAAGACCGTACGACTCAGGTATCGGCAGCCCGAAGGCCAAAAGGGACTTTCTCCTTCAATGATGATGACATCATTGAAATCTTCAATATATTGATGAAGGAAAACAAGCTTCGGCTACCCAATATCAGATACCCTGAAATGGCTGGCAATATCGATGACCCAGAATATTATCTCTTTCATCGATATGTTCATCACCCTACAAGGGTATGCTACGTACTAAAAAGGAAAATTCAGGAGTTGATCGATGCCAAAGTCATCACCTTGCATTTATAACAAGACGACGGTCACTGCATATGGGCCTCACTCCCATCTGGCAATTTTTCTCTCAAGAAGTGCCGGATGATGAGTCCCTGAAGTCTCCCCAGCGAAGTAACCTTCAGGTCTATCCCCACTCAGTAAATCACTCTCCAGTGAGTTTTTCAGACATCAGTTCACATCCATATTACCTCTGAACTATTATCCAAATAAAAATTTTCCAGCTGAGTTTACCATGTCCAAGTGACCTATGAACAAACCTCCCAAGGTTGTTGCTATCGAGTAGTTCACATCCATACTACCTCTGAACTATGCAGAGTGAATCTATCACCACAAAAATGGTCACTTCAATATTGCCTCTGTCCGGTTTTTCTTGATCCCCACAAAGTAATATCTTACCACGTCCATACTACCTCTGAGTAAGATATTTTCAGAACTTTTCCATGTCCATATCACCTCTAAGTAAAGTCCTTCTCTTCGACTTTCTACTATCACGTTCGCATAACCCCTGATAGTGCTAGTCATTTTAGCTTATTATCTGTACTTAAGGTACGCCATGGGTAATAAGTCTACAACCCAAGAGTTTGCCATGTCCATCTTACCTCTGAGCAAATATTCTTGCCCATCGACTTCCTACTGCCATTGATGGTGTCAGTCATTTTAACTTGTCATCCATACTTAACTTTAAGCATGTCCATGATGATAAGTCCACTAAAACTCTTTCGCCTCTGAGCAGATATATACCACCATCCCCGGTAGGGTCACAACTCAAGAGTTTGTCATGTCCATCTCACCTCTGAACAAACATTACTGCCCATCAACGACAAGTTCCTAAAAAGAAGTATTATGTCTAAGCTAGACTTGTACTCCCCTCATCTCCAGCGGGATAATCCAGAGGTATAAATCAACTCTTGGATCTTCATCCCCAGCAAGTGCCTATGTGCAACATTTTCTCCTCCGTTACAAATTCTTGTAAAAAGCCATCATCCGTATCCAAGAGTCCCGGATACGCAATAGATGATGGATCCTCAAAATCTCCCCTGCAGAGCAATCCTTAGGTTTACTTGTACACTCCCGCAGTGACTATTCAAACCAATCTCGTCAGATGCTAGCCATGCTCATATTGCCTCTGAGCTATCGTCCCATCAATCTCCCCAGCGGAGCGATCCTTTGGTCTATATTCATGTTTGGATAGACCATACTCAACAAATCACTCTTAAAAATGAGTTTTTCGGATATGGGTTCACGTCCATATTACCTCTGAACTGCTATTATAATATTTCTCTCAGGCTGAGTTTGTCATGTCCAGATTACCTCTGAACAAACCTTTCGAGTTTTGGCTATCGATTATCATGTCCATATCACCTCTGATATCGGTTGTTATCTCAACTTAGCACCCGTACTTAACTCTAAGTACGCCAGTGGTATTAGGTCTATAAAAGACTGCCACGTCCATATTACCTCTGGCAGGGCTTGTCTTAAACTTATTACTTGCACTCTTGTACACAAGAAGTAATAAGTCCACCAAAAACCCCCGGTGGGGTGCCCGCAATGGAAACGAATAGTTCAAGTCCACATCACCTCTGAACTATTTTCATATTCCCCAACAGAGAAAAAGTCAGTTCATGTTCATATTACCTCTGAACTACGTCTCTCCACTATCCCCACAGAGTCGTATTTTACAAGTGTCTATATTACCTCTGTCAGGACTTGTCTCAAACTCATTACTTGCACTAACGTGCACAAGAAGTAATGGGTCCATAAAAACCCCCCAACGGGATGTCTTTACTAGCCACAAAACCTATCACGTCTAGATTACCTCTGATAGGGCTTGTTTCGAACTTATTATTTGCACTCAACGTGCACAACAAATAATATATCCACCAAAGATCCCCCAGTGGGATGTCCTCAACAAACACGGTATTGTATTACGTCTATATTATCTCTAGTACGATATCCGAAGTTCACACAAACAATTGCAAAAAAATGGGAGAGCCCTTATGTGATTGAAATATTATTCTCAAAATGACGCTTACGGATTAGCCAAACCTAATGCAAATTTGATAATGGCTCCTATCAATGACAAATTCCCAAAAAAGTACTATGCTTGATCTCCTTTGCTTAACGGAGTGTGGTGAAGATTCCATTCTGACGACACTACTTACAAAGGTTAGTTGGATCATATTCTATCAGATGCATATGACCTCTGAATATATCTGCTTAACTAATTTGTAAACCTATCATGTTCATATTACCTCTGATAGTGTTTTGTATACAAATTTAGTTGGGTTATATTCTATCAGGTTCATATTACCCCTGAATAGATTTACATTCAGCAAAAACCTTACCGAAAGTATATCATGTTCATATTACCTCTGATATCACTTTCATCTTAGCCTATCATTTATATTTTAAAGTGATGGGTCCACAAAGTCAGAAAATGTATCTTTCTTATCTCTGAGAAATTACGAAGGAAGGCAGACTATGAATACGTGCTGATTTCATGCTTCTTATTCAAAGTATTCCAGACTTAGCCAAGTCTGAAAACTTTGAAGGGGGTCCTGTAGAAGCATAAAAAATATGTTGGGGAATTATACGCGTATTGTACAGTCAAAGCCTCCAACATACCTGAAGTCCGCATAAAATAGAGCTTTCAGGCTGTGTGGCATAAAACATGGCTTCAGAACTGCTCGCGTAAAACAGAGCTTCAGAGCTGTGTGGCGTATAGAAGAGCCTCAGAGCTGTCCGCGTAAAGCAGCACTTCAAGGCCGTTTTGGCATAAAAGGTTGCTACACCTCCCCCTTGCGTAAAATACGTTTGTCTTTAATGGAACGTAAAGTCATACGAGAAACTCTTCGTATTCCTCGAATGAATCTGTCAGACAGAACAGTGAACCTGACTCCTGACAAAAAGTACTGCACGACGATCGAGAGGACGGCTGTGATGATGATTTTGCACAGAGACCCAGGCTGTCATTTAGTGACATATCCTTGATACAAGTCATTTTTACGCAATCAAGGAATACGCTGCCTATTCTACACAGGCAGAAATAAGATTTTACGCTCAAGATGAGACGAAATCAGACGCCACGTCAAAAGCTGTTTCTCGTACAGAGCTCGAGGCATATCTCGGTATTTAATGCATGAGATTGAGGCATATCTCTACATTAAATGCACAAGATTTGATTCTATTCCTTATAATTTTGTCATGACTGGGGAAGCAAAAACTAAGGCTAATACGCTCACATCACCATCCTTGCATTTTACGCCAACCGGGCTATTTTCAACTATAGGAGTACGCCGTATGCTATCTCCTCGAAATACGCCAACTCAGGCTATATTTGCCAAGGTACGTGATAAGGCTATTTGGCCCAGAATATGCTCAAGATCTCAGTCATGATGGATAATTGGCTATTTTACGCTGGTTATTTATTACTCATGCATCCTCAAGTTCTTCACAATTTGGCTTTTATGCCAATAAGACAGCAATTTGGCTTCTACGCCAACAAATCAACTATTTTGGCTTTTACGCCAACAAGACAACTATTTGGCTTTTACGCCAACAAGACAGCTATTTGGCTTTTACGCCAACAAGACAGTTATTTGGCTTTTATGCCAACCATCTCTACGTGAGGGGCAGTTACCTACGTGGCTTGCATGCCAGTATCTTTGATGAGCGATTATACACGTTACCTTATAATGGGACACGCGTCATACGCAGATTCAGGAGATCATTCAGACGTGGGTAGCAGTTATTATAACCGCCGCGTAAAGAGTGCAACTCTCTTCACAGTTTGGCTTCTACGTCGACTGGAAGTTACTGTGACTAATCTCTATAAATAGAGACCTCTGGTCACAGGAGATCAATGGGGGAAAAGATCGCAGAAAAGATCAATCAGAGATCAAAGATCAGAGATCAAAGAGAGAGCACAGACAGAGAGTGTTGATTGGCAACTTTGGCAACGAGAGTTCAATCCTCCCTGCAATCTTTGAAGCTTCTTCTTCTTCTACAGCACTTCTTCATCATCGTGTGGTCCAAGGGACAAAGTGATCGACCGCAGATCAGACTCCTATAGCAATTTTTTCCCAGAATCATTTTTTTATTGTACTTAACATCTTTGTATATGATTAATTGTACTATTTTTTTTGTTTGTAAGCAAAAGAAGAAAAGTTTCGTACAAACCCTCTATCTGTTTTATTTCAAACAAAATGGCGACTCGCTAGGTGAATTTTCAAAACCTATCATGTTCATATTACCTCTGATAGTGTTTTGTATACCATGTGAGTTTAATAGCCTGAGTTTGTAAACCAGAAAGAGCTTCGTAAGAACATTTCATATTTTGTTTTATCATCAAACATTCGTAGCTTGTGGCGAAGTGATATGCCGTCTTCTTCTCAGATCCATCAGAGTTGCAATGTATCGACTCATAGTTTGGATCAATTATTAAAATCAGCTTGACCATGACCAGATGGGCCAATAATCTCTCCCATTTTGATAATTGACAAAACTGCGACTGATACGACAACTAAGATTATTAATAATCAATGACTCTCCCGCAACAATAGCTTATAATGGTTGTTATGTGCGTATCATCGATGTCTCTCCCGTTGTTATTTGATCAAAATGGTAACTCTCCCCTGTAATGTTGGAGACAAGGGAAACAAAAGAAAGTGAAGTAGATACAACACAATATCAAGAGAGCATTAAAAACTAGCTTGCAACAGACATCATTACCAACGTTTATCAAAATAAAGCATTAATAATATCACATCAAAAGTTTCATAACTAAAGTAGCATAACTAGAATAATATTTTATAAAGAAAAATATAAACACTAAATGCTAAGCTAATGATCTCTACACTACTACTGATCATCATCACCGATCTCTGTCGAACGGTTGGGATCATAAAAAGCAGCAACATAATCAAAGTATCGCTAAGCGTCGCGATCATCAATGTGATAGCTTGAGATGGATGGGTCACGAACCATGGGAATCAGTCCACTACCAGGGTACTAAGAGAAGCTATACCGCATATCCAGAATAGAGTTGGATATAGCCTGAGCTTGAAGAGTGGTACAGTGATCCATAGCACGATAGCGATCATCCTCTAATATGTGATGATCGTCTTCCATCCGGAAGTGATCCTGGAGCATAGTATGGAGATACTCAAGAGTAATGGGTGGAGAAGCTGAGGTAGTAGCATCAGGAGGTGGTGCAGATGGGCCATCACTAGAGGTAGCATCAACAGGTGGAGCAGGTAGGAGAGCAGGGTCAATCCTACGGGCAGTAAAGAGGTAGGAGGGCTCTGCTAGATAAGGACAGTCATCCAACGGAATGTCAAAGTATTAAAATATGATAGGTAAGTACATAGCATACAATAAATTTTGCCTGTTCTTACGTACCCAAACCATAGTCTGAATAATATTCTTTGGAAAACTAAATTAAATCCTAAAGTGGAGATGGTAGATAGCACACAGTTCTAAGTTTGTGATATCATCAGTGGAGGATTGCTTGGGAATGATCATAGAGAAAATAATATGATATAAGTCATAAAACTATTTGTAAAGGTGTTTGGCTTTAAGCTTACCCTGGGAACGAGGGACACAAGTGCAAAGGGAATCCTTAAAGGAGTCTGAGTCGTACCTTCGAGAAACGTAAATTTAGTAATATTGACAAGGGGTTCACCATCGTTTGGAATATGAAATATTTCTCCCAAGTTGTTAGCATCAAACTTAATGTTTATCCCACCAATACGAAAATGAATAGAATCATCTTCAAAGATTAGATTGTAGTAAAACAGTCTGATAGCATTGATATAGATTAGAAATCTAGAAACAACTAATTCATCCAATCCCAAAGTGCATAAAGTAGGCAGATACACAGGAAATAGGGTAAAATTAATAGGTTTTCCAGGACAGACAGTTCTAGTAACAAAACCATCAAACCATTCTACAGATTACTCCAGAGATGAAAATAAGAAGCCATTATAATCACCCTCATCGTGCATTGATGGACTGAACAAGGAATGTGATATATCTTCCTGAACATTGGAAGATGATGCTTCTCCATCAACTTTTCTTTTCTTAAATAACTCAGGAGCCATTTAAAAAAGAAGAGAGGAAAGATGATTAAACTTGATAATAGATAGAGAATGTGAATAAGAACCTTGATAAACACTAATATCCAAGATTTGGAGAGATGCGAGGTCTTGATGAGAGAGAACCACAAAGCTAGGGTTTGAAAAACTAGGGTTCTAAGGAGAAAGAAGATAGAAGGGAGGCTGATGTTTTCGTCAGATTAGGTTATGATAAAAAGTAGCCAACATATAAGGAGTTGGGTTTCGTTTCGAATTCTGAAACAGAGGTAACCGAGTTCGGCCTGTCCGAATTCGGTTCCTTTGAACCATAATTCAATTTGAAATTCAATTATATATATGTAGGTCAATTTTCTAAGTCTAGAGTTTAGGATTTTGGTTTCAATACTATAATTTATTGAAATTAATTTATTACTCCATATTCCATATTATATTCATCATCTAGGGTTAGCTGTAGAGGTCGGATCCCAGCTAGCGGTGGTTCGAAGACACTTAAGTACTGTGTCGCTTAAGGCTATTTATACTTCTTTGACAGAAGGGTCCTTTCGGCTTGTACCCAAAATAATTTGTACATTTATAGAAATATAGAGTGGTAAATAAAACAAACAAGTTATGTAGTATCGGAGTCCAAAATACCTAATTCTTGACGAATAAAATTGAAGTGATCTTCAGCTAAAGGTTTAGTGAAAATGTCTACAAGTTGATGTTATGTGTCAATGAATTCTAAATAGATACTACCATTTAGTTAATGATCTCTTAAAAATTAGTGTCTAATCTCAATATGTTTAGTGCATGTCACTACCATATTTTCTAGAAAAGGATATTTTGGTCATTTCATAATTAATTAAATATTGTGCATATTGTATATTTATTTATTATATTATTTATTTATTGTTAGATGTTAGTTTATTATTTTGAAATTATGTTAGTAAACCTAACTAGTTTAGATTAGATCCATGGACCAACATTTTAAATCTAGTTAGAATTGAGCACAATTAGAAGCACATTCATTTGGATGATGATTAATTAAGTTAAACCCAATAGACTAGAACCTTCCCTCCTTAATTATTTCTTCATGAGAGGCCCCAAGGAGTATTTTAGACTTTACATAGGAGCTTGGGGAGGGGGTTAAGTGGTCGGCCATGTAATTAGGGAGGGAGAATTTTTCTCTCTTTATTTTTATTTTCAAATCTAGATCTAGAATTTTTTCTTCTAAATTTCTTCATTCCTACATCAAATTTTATCCAATTTTATTTCTAAATTATTATTGGAGGCTATTAGAGCAAGGATCTATAAGGAGAAAGCAAGGATCTACAAGAAGGAGCAAGAATCTACAAGTTGAAGACTATTTTCATCCAATTTAGAAGTTTTATTGGGAATCTATCTCTCAATAGGTATAATTTAGTTTTTCTCCTTTAATTAGACTATAAATCTATATTTTAATCATTAGGAACTATCCTATATACTAAGACTACTCAGAGAAATTGGAATTAGGTTCATAGGAGGCCTATGAAGAAAGTTATGTGTTATTTTGTGTCAATTAGGTTAATTGGAATTGGAATTAGGTTCATAGGTGTGGTGGACTGGTATAGCAAGCGTATCATAGATCTAGTATGATACGAGTACGATACACTCCACGTGTTTGTTTCATTGCATTTTAGATTCAATTTGCATTAGTAATAGCTATTAGAATATTATATTTATCATTGTTATATGATATATATGTATATATATTATTTGTTGTTCTATGTTCATTTTATGGTTATTGGTTTATATATATATATGTGTGTGTGTGTGTGTGTGTGTGTGTGTGTGTGTGTGTGGGTGAAGGTAATTATATATATAGAGAGAGATTGTATGTATGTATGTATGTATATATGTAAATATATCTTTATTATTTAGATATGTGTATATATAGATAAGTATCTTTATCTCTAGTGTTATGTATATATGTATGTATATATATAGATATGTATATATATGTATGTATATAGTGTTATATATATATATATATATATATATATATATATATATATATATATATATATATATATATATATATAAGTATATAGATATGTATGTGTGTGCATAGATGTATGTGTGTGTGTGTGTGTGTGTGTGTGTGTGTGTGCTAGGAGGGGGTCGGGTTGCTAGCCAACAGAAAGCATAGAACAGCAGCAACTGCAGGTACAACAGCCATCATGTAGCATGGAGATGCAACAACAACAACAATAGCATGAGCAGCAGCAGCAACCACAGCAAGCTAGCATAGTAGCTGCAGCAGCATTCAGCAAAGGCAGTAGCAGCAACTGCAGCAGCACAGCAACTGAACTGCAGTGGCAGCAGCATGCTGCAGCAATGCAGCAACAGCATAGAGATCAACAACTACAATCTCAGCAAGCAGTAAGAGCAGTAGCCAAGCAGCAATAGCAGTGTGCACAGCAGTTAGAGCAAGGTAAGGGGGGCTAGTTAGCTTGATGTATAGTTAGTAGTTAGTTCATTGATAGTTTAGTAAGTTCGTTACATTGTTATGTAGTTATATATATATATATATATATATATATATATATATATATATATATATATATATATATATACATATTATTATCTAGTAGTTAGATATATACTATTGATTACTAGTAGTTTTATGTATGTATGTATAATAGATATATATATGTATTGCTAAGTTAGTAGTTAGTTAGTATAGTATAGTATAGTATAAGCAGCTAATGCATGTTAGTTATAGTTTAGTGTATTGGGTAGTTAGTTATATGTTAGAATTAACATTACCTTGTGATACCAAGGTAATGTCAAGGTATTGGTGGATACTCAAGGTATTGGGTTTGAGTATCAAGATGGGTGCGTAGAGGTGTGATAACGCATTAGTTCAAAGCCAAGGTATCCACTTAGCATTAGTTTAGTTAGGAATATTATATATTATTGATTGTATATACATATTATGATATTTTTATATCTAAAAGTTGCATATCTTAGGATATGGTATCTTATTTGCATCCTAGTATCTTAGCATAGCTAGTGTGGCCTAGTTACAGAGTGTAAGCCCCCTAAATTTCAGAACTTTTAATTTGGATTTTTCTGGAATTTTTCCGGAATTTTCTGTAATTAAACCCTAGGTAATTGGTAATTAAATGATTTTTAATTACTGTTAAATAATATTAAAATATTATGAAAATAATATTTTATGGTGTAAAATGGAAAACTGGACATAGGATAATTTTCTGCATATTTATTGGACTCCGGAAACGCGTTTAAAGCCCTAAAAACTAATTAAAATATAAACCAAAATAAACCCTGAATTGAACCCGGTTTATTTTAAATAAATCCGGTTTATTTCCTGAACCAAACCAAGAAAAAAACCCGGTTTAAACAAACCAAATTTAAATCCTTATTGGGTCAGATCCGGGCCCAAAACCCAGACCCGACCCACCAACCCGACCCGCTTTTAATTACTAACGAATCGGGTCAGATTCATATGAACCCGACCCGCGGCCCCGAAACCCAAACCCGAAACCTAAATCCTAATCTGAAATCAAACCCTAACCCTAATTGAAGTCGGACTCCGACCGGCGGCCACCCTATTTATCCCCTCTCCGCCGCGCCAAAACCCTAGACCTCTCTTCCCTCTTCTTCCTCCTCCCCTCGCCGCCGACTCCCCACCTCCGCCGCTGTCGAGCAACCTCGAGCCCCGAGTCCCCTCCGCCTCGTGTCCCAGTCCCCTCCGCCGCCGTCAACCCACAGCACCGACGCCCTAGACTCTACTTCCTCCTCCTCCCGCTCCACCTGAACCCTAGCTGAGCCCACGACCCCTTGGCTCCGTCCCCGGCCAACGCCACACCCATCTCCCCTGTCCTAGCTCCGACGCCCTAGACGAGCTCCCAAACCCCTCCATCACCGCCCTCTTCCTCGTCGTCTTCATCCCCGACTTCACTTCCCTTCGACGAACTCCCCTGCGCCTGAACCCTAGCACCGCCTACCTCCACCATCTCCCAGCCCCGCAGAGCCACCCTCGACCCCTCGACCTCCTCAGCCTCGTCGACACGTAGCCTCCGTCCCGAGCCACCGTCCTCCGACGAAGCCACCAACCGCTGCACTGAAACCCTGACCCAGACACGGCCACCCGGACACGGCAAACCCTAGTTGTGGACACAACAGACCCTAGAAGCACAGTGGACACAGGACACCGACTCGACACTCGGACACGCGGGAATCGGGTTCTTTAGCCCTGTTCAGGTACTCGTAACTTTCTGCTCATCACCCCGTTTTCAATTCCGTCAGTTGCTTCGCGAACCCTGCATGACCCTCTCGGTGCCCGTGTAACCCGCTCGGGGCATCGCGTCCTGTGGCGATCGCGAACCGCGATCCAAAAACAGGAAAATCAACGCCCTATTTTACCCCGGAATTGAGTGTGCCCCGCCAAACGGGATGACTTGGTCGCACGCGGTCTTTACCGAAACGTGCGCGTCATTGATACGGTCGTGTAGGATTTTGCAGAAGTCGATTCAGATGTGCGTGCACACCAGAATCAACGCATATCCGCGGACAACGCCCCGTATCCGTCAATTCTGGAACGCGCTGTAACTTTGTGTACACACGTCGGATCGAGACAAAACTTGTGCCATCGGACTCGTAGCGATACGCTAGTCCTTTGACCAAAGTTTGTTTCGATTCTGAGAACGTTGACAGAATCACGTATCGTGGGCCCCACAGGCTCCACCCGACGGGCGATTTTGAGAACGGCTCATCGGAATCCAATTCTGGAAGTTCCGTTGGGTTCGTATCATCGTTCCTGACTTGTTGACACTAAGTTGGGCGAATTTGGAGACCGTTGACCCCGGTACGCTTTTCGGTACGAAGTGGCCCACATGTGGACCCCGCTTTGACCCGGAAATGACGTTTTTGCCCCTGTATCCAAATTAAACTTAAGGACAGGCGTTTCTAGCTATTTTATATTTTTTAGATATGATGGTGATGTTTATTTCAGCAACCGGAGTAGTACCTGCAGATCACACAGAGACCAGAGCCACAGTTGGAGCCAGGACCCCAGGCAAGTGTACCTTGCCAAACTTGCAGTATATTGATTCATATTATTCTCTTATTTTATTCCTGTGATTGTTGTGCATGCTTAACCTAGGACCGTGTGACGTACTCAGCGTCCGATTATCAGTCGGGTGCCAACACCGTACGCGGTGTTGTGTATTGTCATCTAGAGATGGATATTCGTGACATTTTATCTTCTCGTACTTGTCTGACCAAGTACACTATGACCCAGGACACTTGACACCATTCATGAGACAGGATCTTTCCGAGATATTCGTGGTGATTCTGTATAGGATACAGGACTTGACAGAGATACTATATGCTTAGATTTTGTCCAGACTTGTTGCATTAGTTATGATCCTGTGTGTCGTGGACATGAGACGTGAGATTACATTGGGTGGGGAGAGATTTACCATACAAAAGGCTGAATATATATATATAATAATTTAATGGAAGTGCCTTAGTCTCTGGCGACAGAACTATGGTACCGTACTGGCCCTTCGAGAGAATACTGCTATGGGTTTCTCCGACACTGATCCTGTAGTAGCCTCAGCCCGAGTATGACTAGAACTCTCAACTTGCATATCACTTAGCTGGTTACATATTTACCCTATTGTTCACTATTGCTGCACTGATATTTATTTTGGCATGAGTTATTTTGTACCTTGCTATGTCCCCTGAGGACCTGGATCCGGATTATGTCCCCAGATATTGCAGACGAGATCAATCCAGAGTGATACAGGACAGGAGCATTAGCAGGAGCAGGAGCAGACACCGGAGCAGTACCAGATTCAGTAGACGAGTGATCACCGAGGTTATTTGCTGAGTATATACTGTTCCCATACTCAGTATTTGATATAGTTAGCTTATTTCCTGTATCTTGACAGATGTATCAGACTCATTGTCGGGCTATTTCCCGAGTGTTATTTTTATTGAGATTGATCTTGCTCTATGATTCTGAGATTGTTGTATTCATTCCTGTGGATGAGATTAGTATATCTAGACCCTTATTGTTGTACTACAGCTTAAGTATGCTCCGATGGATCCATTAAATTGGGTTTGTCCATCGGTGTGTGCTGCTGGCCATGGCCACGTGTCTAGTCCCTCGGTATTTTGGGACTGGGGCATGACATGGTTTTTGTGGTGGCCCATGCAGGTCTACGACTAAATTGTTCGGTTTTAACTTAGGGACCGAGCAAGCCTGCAATAAGAATAGGATAAGGATCTCATCCACTTGCTTGAATCGTTCTTGACATCTATATCGGGTTCGAATTAATTTCTTAACTTGCATCCTGACTTGACTCCTGTGCGCTCCTTATTGTTTATTTTGGTTGTTACTCTTGAATTTTTGAAATATGTAATTGGTAATTAGAACTTGACAGTTTAAGTTATTATTGTAGATTATGACCTAATGATTACCCCTTAGATTTAAGTCGCGTAATTAGTACCCCCACCTCGATACAAGTTAGATCCCTTACCCTTGACGGCCAGTAACTCCTCTAGCCTCACTATCGACACTTGTCCTATAAGCACTAAGACTAAGGCTTAAGATGACCATGACCTATGTAATATAGGAGGATACCCTAATAGGTACCAAGACCCTTCTCGTAGACCTTAACAAGAGTTTCCACGGTATCCTTAAGACGAATTCAGTATTAGTCATTGTTATAAGTTGGGTAGTATGCCTCACAACATAGTACCACCTAGCCCTATTGACCCATTAATGAGGTAAACTAGGATGACACAACTTTAGACTTGTATAATAAGATAGTGGTTATTCAGACAATAGAATTTAGAGGTCCTTATCCCTATTTGGTCGACTAGCGACTTAGACAAGGAGGTTGTATGATGACTGTAAGAGATTGGGTAGTCTTTATTTATTATTGCTTATTTTGTGTTGTTTTGTGAACTTGAATTAATTTGTACCTCCTTTCATCATCATCTAGCGTACTTATAATTGTTATACTACCTTGACTTATGCCGCTATTATAGCCTAGTTTTTGCAAGCTTATTCCTTGTCGAGCTTGTTTATGACATAGGTATTATTGGGGAGGCCCACAATAATACATTTCAGAATCAGTGTATTAAGGTCTGGCCAACCTTAGTGCGCTTGATTCGCCCTTCGTAACGCTGCTTTACGTGGATTGAGATATGTAGTGATTAGTAGACGAATATACTTGCCCTAGACATGTTTGACATATCGTATCGGTTACATAACTGTACTAATACGAGCATGCGAACAAAGGATTACCAGAATAGGATTTCAATCCACAACTGCTTGACGATTCCCATTTGAATTCTTAAAACGCCTTGACCCCGATACTTCTATTCTATTTATCTCACCCTTGAACTCTTTATTATTGATCTCCGTCTTCCCTTATTTCGGAAAGGCGAAACCTCGTGCTTGATATAAGTTTGATATATAGACGGTACTAGATATACCCCACAGGCCGGTCGCATTGTTTGATGACCCTTTTATAAATGATTAAGGGAATACCATAGGTGATATGTTTGGTGTTAAAGACTTGAGAATTCAATAACATGATTAAATAAGTTGGGACATGGCTTTCTTAGATGTATAGCCTTAGATGATAGATGGGTAAATTCTAAGTTGGGTAGAGACCGCAATGCTCACTTGAGAGTAATTCTTGGGACTGTAATCAAGTGAGATTTGATAGAGAGACCCCACCCTATTTTAATTTTGAGGACGAAATTATTTTAAGTTGGGTAGATTGTAAGCCCCCTAAATTTCAGAACTTTTAATTTGGATTTTTCTGGAATTTTTTTGGAATTTTCTGTAATTAAACCCTAGGTAATTGGTAATTAAATGATTTTTAATTACTGTTAAATAATATTAAAATATTATGAAAATAATATTTTATGGTGTAAAATGGAAAACTGGACATAGGATAATTTTTTGCATATTTATTGGACTCCGAAAACGTGTTTAAAGCCCTAAAAACTAATTAAAATATAAACCAAAATAAACCCTGAATTGAACCCGGTTTATTTTAAATAAACCCGGTTTATTTCCTGAACCAAACCAAGAAAAAAACTCGGTTTAAACAAACCAAATTTAAATCCTTATTGGGTCGGATTCGGGCCCAAAACCCAGACCCGACCCGCCAACCCGACACGCTTTTAATTACTAACGAATCGGGTCGGATTCATATGAACCCGACCCGCGGCCCCGAAACCCAAACCCGAAACCTAAATCCTAATCTGAAATCAAACCCTAACCCTAATTGAAGTCAGACTCCGACCGGCGGCCACCCTATTTATCCCCTCTCCGCCGCGCCGAAACCCTAGACCTCTCTTCCCTCTTCTTCCTCCTCCCCTCGTCGCCGACTCCCCACCTCCGCCGCTGTCGAGCAACCTCGAGCCCCGAGACCCCTCCGCCTCGTGTCCCAGTCCCATCCGCCACCGTCAACCTGCAGCACCGACGCCCTAGACTCTACTTCCTCCTCCTCCCGCTCCACCTGAACCCTAGCTGAGCCCACGACCCCTTGGCTCCGTCCCCGGCCAACGCCACACCCATCTCCCCTGCCCTAGCTCCGACGCCCTAGACGAGCTCCCAAACCCCTCCATCACCGCCCTCTTCCTCGTCGTCTTCATCCCCGACTTCACTTCCCTTCGACGAACTCCCCTGCGCCTGAACCCTAGCACCGCCTACCTCCACCATCTTCCAGCCCCGCAGAGCCACCCTCGACCCCTCGATCTCCTCAGCCTCGTCGACACGTAGCCTCCGCCCCGAGCCACCGTCCTCCGACGAAGCCACCAACCGCTGCACTGAAACCCTGACCCAGACACGGCCACCCGGATACGGCAAACCCTAGCTGTGGACACAACAGACCCTAGAAGCACAGTGGACACAGGACACCGACTCGACACTCGGACACGCGGGAATCGGGTTCTTTAGTCCTGTTCAGGTACTCGTAACTTTCTGCTCATCACCCCATTTTCAATTTCGTCAGTTGCGTCGCGGATCCTGCATGACCCCCTCGGTGCCCGTGCAACCCGCTTGGGGTATCGCGTCCTGTGGCGATCGCGAATCGCGATCCAAAAACAGGAAAATCAACGCCCTATTTTACCTCGGAATTGAGTGCGCCCCGCCAAACGGGACGACTTGGTCGCACGCGGTCTTTATCGAAATGTGCGCGTCGTTGATACGGTCGTGTAGGATTTCGCAAAAGTCGATTCGGATGTGCGTGCACACCGGAATCAACGCATATCCGCGGACAACGCCCCGTATCCGTCGATTCTGGAACGTGCTGTAACTTTGTGTACACACGTCGGATCGAGACGAAACTTGCGCCATCGGACTCGTAGCGATACGCTGGTCCTGTGACCCAAGTTTGGTTCAAATTCTGAGAACGTTGACAGAATCGCGTATCGTGGGCCCCACAGGCTCCACCCGACGGGCGATTTTGAGAACGGCTCATCGAAATTCAATTCTGGAAGTTCCGTTGGGTTCGTATCATCGTTCCTGACTTGTTGACACTAAGTTGGGCGAATTTGGAGACCGTTGACCCCGGTACGCTTTTCGGTACGAAGTGGCCCACATGTGGACCCCGCTTTGACCCTGAAATGACGTTTTTGCCCCTGTATCCAAATTGGACTTAAGGACAGGCGTTTCTAGCTATTTGATATTTTTTGGATATGATGGTGATGTTTATTTCAGCAACCGGAGTAGTACCTGCAGATCACACAGAGACCAGAGCCACAGTTGGAGCCAGGACCCCAGGCAAGTGTACCTTGCCAAACTTGCAGTATATTGATTCATATTATTCTCTTATTTTATTCCTGTGATTGTTGTGCATGCTTAACCTAGGACCGTGTGACGTACTCAGCGTCCGATTATCAGTCGGGTGCCAACACCGTACGCGGTGTTGTGTATTGTCATCTAGAGATGGATATTCGTGACATTTTATCTTCTCGTACTTGTCTGACCAAGTACACTATGACCCAGGACACTTGACACCATTCATGAGACAGGATCTTCCCGAGATATTCGTGGTGATTCTGTATAGGATACAGGACTTGACAGAGATACTATATGCTTAGATTTTGTCCAGACTTGTTGCATTAGTTATGATCCTGTGTGTCGTGGACATGAGACGTGAGATTACATTGGGTGGGGAGAGATTTACTATACAAAAGGCTGAATATATATATATAATAATTTAATAGAAGTGCCTTAGTCTCTGGCGACAGAACTATGGTACCGTACTGGCCCTTCGAGAGAATACTGCTATGGGTTTCTCCGACACTGATCCTGTAGTAGCCTCAGCCCGAGTATGACTAGAACTCTCAACTTGCATATCACTTAGTTGGTTACATATTTACCCTATTGTTCACTATTGCTGCACTGATATTTATTTTGGCATGAGTTATTTTGTACCTTGCTATGTCCCCTGAGGACCTGGATCCGGATTATGTCCCCAGATATTGCAGACGAGATCAATCCAGAGTGATACAGGACAGGAGCATTAGCAGGAGCAGGAGCAGACACCGGAGCAGTACCAGATTCAGTAGACGAGTGATCACCGAGGTTATCTACTGAGTATATACTGTTCCCATACTCAGTATTTGATATAGTTAGCTTATTTCCTGTATCTTGACAGATGTATCAGACTCATTGTCGGGCTATTTCCCGAGTGTTATTTTTATTGAGATTGATCTTGCTCTATAATTTTGAGATTGTTGTATTCATTCCTGTGGATGAGATTAGTATATCTAGACCCTTATTGTTGTACTACAGCTTAAGTATGCTCCGATGGATCCATTAAATTGGGTTTGTCCATCGGTGTGTGCTGCTGGCCATGGCCACGTGTCTAGTCCCTCGGTATTTTGGGACTGGGGCGTGACACAGAGTGTATGGACCCAATATCCTAGAGATAGGCTCGTACAACCTAGAAATAGCTAGTTTGACCAAGTTTGACCAGTTTGACCTAGAGTTGACCTACTTTGACTGTTTTGACTTAGAAATGGCTTTATGATCTAAAAGTTGACTAGCTTAACTTACTTTCATTTCAGAACCTTGTATTGATATAATATTCCATATTTAGGTCTTCGTGGCACCGTACCGGACATCTTTGATATTGTTCACCGAATTTTAGACGAGTACTCTCTCTGATAGTTTCTCATTTATGATATCCTCTATGTCTCTTGTATCTAGTGTAGATATCCTTGATTTCTTGACATGGTGGTTACACGGATTGGTATATCCGGATCTCGTCATGAGATATTATTTTTTGGTATGTATGGTGTATCTTGTGCAAGCCTTATTTTCTTGTTCTTCTTATACATGTACATACATTGATTCTTAGGGAGACTAGCTACCTATACAGTAAATCTCGTATCATAATGTACCATGGTTGGATCCACTATACCAGTCGGAGGCGGGGAGTATGCAGTGTAGATATGTGATCATACCCTTCTTATATCATGTCTTATTCCTTGAATAGTGTTAATCATACACCGTACGTACAAGTCGATCACATGTTAAAGCTGGTACTCACCCACTTAGTTATTAGTATTTCTTGTTCATTTCTATATTGCTCATTCTCGTATTTATTTTCAGTATTTTCTTTATTGTATATCTCTTGTATATGTATATTACATCTTGTATATTCATATCTATTTACTATTATATAATTTATATCATTTATTAGCACTGCTGTTAGAGATATACTCTGCTCATTTTCTGACTGGATATATTTTTCTTAAATGACACTGAGGAGTGGTATCCCACTCGCTACGGGCCTCAGGACATGGTTGGCTTAGAGCCAGAGACCTTGGCTCAGGAGGGTCTCATCCCGACTGAGACAGACGACCCAGGAATCGTAGCTTCGTAGTTAGTTTTCTTTTGTACAAAATTTGTCTCCAGCATTGCTTTTAGTACTTCTCTAACTCATTGGATATTATTTTTGTCTCATGAGTTATATTTGTGACTCTTCTATTCTTTTATCATATTCGTAATTATTCTATCTATAGATATGTGATTCAGTATATTCATTTACATTGGTGGCATATTATATCTTGATTGTTAGATAGATAGTTTATTCAAACAGTGTTCTACCGCCGATGCTGTGGCGTAGGCTGGGTGTTGTTCACTACTTGCATCCCTACACCGGATGCGGGTTGTGACACATTTTTAGTGGTGGCCCATGCAGGTCTTCGAGGTCACAATTAGTACGATTTGTAGTGGTACTCTTATTTGAGTGCTATTACGAGCCTGGTTTAGGATATAAGATATTGGCTATAGGCTGAGAATACTCAATCACATCTAAAAAAAACTCTATTGTTTCATTTCAACTGTTCTTCCTTGATATTGATATTTGATCTTTAACTGTTCTTCTTTCAATATATTATATCATGTTCCATATTGATTCTTTTCTTTTGCTTGCCTTAGCATGCCGTCTAAGACTAGATCACAGCAGGGAGGAGCCATTTCTAAGAGATCTACGACTTCCCGAGAGCCTGTACCAGTCACTTCTCCGATGATTGGCGTATCAGCTGCGTTCGGGGGTCCACCTCCAACTCAGAGGACTGTTCCGGCTGTATCTGAGGGACTTCTACCTCCACCTTCTGCGTCGACAGATACGACTCAGGTGTTCACACTATTTTACGAGATGATGGAGGCTCAGAGGGCTCAGTCCGAGGTACACCAAAGGCAGACTGACGTGTTACGACAGGGCATTGAGAGTGCTCATCAGCTTGCCCATGCCGTAGTAGAGAGAGGAGCTTCGGTCTAGCAGTAGGTTGCTCCTTAGGTTGCCCAGCTCCGGCCAGATAATATTTAGGACTTCAAGAAGCTGGAACCTCGGGTCTTCAAGGGGACGGATGTAGTGCCCCGTTCCCCATGTTCGGGAAGCACCGCTAAGAAATACTTGGTATCGTTCGATCGGGACAGATTGAATCAAGACCCTCGTTATGGATTAGTTTTTCGGAATTAGGTCCCATATTCAATGGATCGTGCCTCAAGGAAGGACTCGACGGCAGAGTCGAGAGAGGCCTTTCCGTTGTGCTTGTTTCCTTACCCGTTTTTGATGCCACTTGGTTGCTTTCTTGTTGGTTTTATGACTTGCATTTTCTTGAATGATTTTGATGGATTTCATTACCTTCGTTCTTAGGATTTCGTATTTCGTATCGAACCTTTGGAGACCGAAGTAGGAGATATTGATCATCTGTTGGTGCGTGCAGGTGATCGGGTAGGCGACGCGCGAGCGGAGTCTTGAAGATCTCCCCTTCTCTTTCTTAGTTCTTCGACTAGTGAGTGGCTTTATTTCGATTAGCGCCCTTCATCCAAGTCTTCGTTCTTAGTAAATTGACTCATTTGTGAATCCCGATCAAATGATACCAAAATAATAAGATTGAGTCAGAATAAAGAAGAAGTAGACTTGAAACACTTATAATGTTTGTCACACAGAGTTCTATGCGATTATATTGATGCATGCATGGCTGTTATATATATAATTATTTTGTGTTCAATTGTAGTTAGAACTTATTCATCTATGAATGCACAATGAATAGTATTTAAATTGTGAATTGATCATAACAGCCAGTAGACTATGACATCGCATTGTGCTAAAGCAGTTCCGTTCTTATTGATGTTTGAAATGCCTCGTATATTAACTTAGTGTTCAGATCATCAATGGTCATGGATAATCTTGTGCACAAGGGTCTTGGCTCCTGTGAATGGTCGTCGGGGCACCGGGGCCGATTCGTCCCCAGCAGAATATCAGTTAGTCGTGCTAACAACTTAGCACGGATGAGACGGGAGTTTGTAGCGGGGCTCGCTACCTGCGCTGCAAGCATCGCCGCCTACCCAGACTATAATCCATGATGTCTCGTCAATACAGTAATCTTTGTGTATATTTAAACTGTACAGACTAACTATGTCTTCATGTTAGGGAAGTTTATGGTAAGTTTTGTACAGGTGGTCCAGACGGTAAAGGTAAAGTCACTGAACGGTGGCACATTTTGTTATATCATTCCATTCTATCGCATATAAAAAATTGAACTAAGAAGAGATAGAAAGATCACATAATAAAGATGTTGCATGCTCACATGAATACGATATTGATTTGGTATATTGGGTTAGCTCGCCTTCATCGGTACTTTTTGAAGTACTGGCCCTCATTGTAGCTGGTTCCCCGAGCCGAGGCGACGCAGCGAGGAGCTGAAGCTTTCTTCAATCCTTCCCGAATCAGTAGGCGTGTTCGTGCTGTGACTTTTGAAGCCCAAGTACATACTAAAGAAATGAGCTTTCACTTCCCTTTTTGAAGATCCTAGGCGATGATGCTGACTCACACCCAAGGTATTTTGTGCTTTTGAAATACTAGTAAAGAATGTAATATATGGATCGGCTATCTCATTTTGCGTCCAAGTTGTAAGCCTGTGTGGCATCTTCTTACTTTTGGGTCAAGAGTCTGTAAACAGATGTTCATTATCAATAAAGAGGACTTTTCTTTATATCAAGGTGTGATATCTTATTTGCGTACTCTTTTGCATTTGTTCTAAAGTATATCATTATACCTAGGCCTTGTGCATGCGCACCTTACGCGTGCACGACATCACGCCCAGGGGACAATTATCGGCTTAGCAAAAATTGGGGCGTGATATATTGGTATCAGATCATAGCTTCAGATCCTTTGACCTTCGTGTCAGAAAAGTTTTTTGAAAAGACCCTATCCCTCCCAGTTGAACCCTTGAATTCGCTTGGCCAAAATAAGATACGTTCCATAAAGTGAGTCCATAATATATTTTTAAACTGATACAAGTTACTTTTCTTTGAAGGAACGAACTCAGAGCTGGGTGCACAAGCACAGATGATGGCGTAAGTGCAAGGGAGCAGTTCCGGCACGTCAGGCAACTCAGGAAGTCTAGCTGCCATACCCTCTGTTGATCCGTTCGATCGGATAATGCGTTTGATGGAAACGCAACAGAGATAAGCCAAACTATGATAGAATCAATTCGAGTCCCGGATTGAGGCTCAATTTCTGGCACAGCGGACTCAGGCCGAAGCACAGCAGAAAAAAATGGATACCTTGCAAACGTTTGTGACGACGCTCGTCACCAGCAACCATTTTGCATCAGTGGCCGCCGTGACAGTGCCAGTTGTTGCCGACACCGCGAGGCCTCAGGACTCTCTGGAACCTCCGCCCTCAGATGAAAAGGGTCTTATCCTGCAAATATCAGAGTTCAAAAAGCTATGTCATGCTACCTTTAAGGGGACTGAGGACCCCTCCGTGGCATTAGATTGGCTGGTTGAGTTGGAAGACCAATTAGAATTGCTTTGCATGGATGAAACCAAGATAGTAGCTTGCGCCCAGCTTCAGCTCCGTTTAAACGCACATGATTGGTGGAATATGCACAAACAAGCTTTATTGAGTGAAGGTGGCAGGACGACTATCTCTCGGTCCGTGTTCCGTAAGGCCTTCGAGGAGGAGTACCTTCCACCCGCCGTCCGCCGCGAGAAGGAAGATGAATTCACACATTTGCAGTAAGGCAACATGACAGTGAGGCAGTACGCCTCAGAATTCAATAGGCTTACAAAATTTGCTAAGTATCATCTCTGCGATGTCGAGACTCGAGCACGAAGGTTTGAGATAGGACTACGATCTTCTATTCGTGCCCACATCATCATTTATCAGTACCATATCATGCGGGAGTCCCTAAACCAGGCCCTTGCCCTAGAGCCGCAGTACCCCCAGTTCGTACCAGTATTGTGCAAAATTCTAATCACAAGCGCCCTAGCAACACAGGTGGTAACAATGCGCATAAGCGCTACAATAACGATGGCTCTCAGGACTCAGATCCAGGGAAGAACCAGGGGCAACCTTGCGCCTACTGCCATAGGCCAGGATACCACATCATCGAATGTCGCATTCGAAAGGGAGGATGTTTCGTTTATGGCAAGTTTGGCCACGTTGCTAGAGACTATCGAGATCACCCTGATGATCCTTTTTCGTGCCGTTTCCAGCAGCAGAATCACTCATCTCAGAATCGGGGGCAAATACCTCAAGCGAACCAGACGGCACCGCAGAATGCTCAGGGCCGAGTCTATGCACTGACTCGGGATGAGGCACTCGCATCAAACACGACGGTGTCAGGTATATTACTCTTCAATAATGTACCTGCTCGAGTATTGTTTGATTCGAGTGCAACACATAGTTTTATTGCGGCGGATTTTGCCGCCGAAAACACATTCCCTATGACATCGCTAGGCCTAAACCTAAGCGTTCGTACTCCATCGGGCGTGGATTTTCCAGCTCACTTAGTCTATCGTGAAGGTAACATTTGCATCGGGGAAAGGAAATTATCACTAGATGCGATAGTCTTAGACATTAGGGACTACGACATCATTCTGGGGATGGATTGGCTCGACGCTTGCTCGGCTACCATTGATTGTGCAAAAATGAAAGTCGTATTTCGTCTACCTGGCGAGATCAAATTTTGCTATGCGTGCAGTCCACAGTCGAGAGCGTCGAATGCCTGCATGGTGATCTCAGTAATGTCTGCTCGACGAATGATTCACTCCGGCTGTGAAGGGTACTTGGCGTCCGTTCGAGACACTCAGAAAGATTGCGCAAACATTGAGTCTATTCCCATTGTGGCAGATTTTTATGACATTTTCGAGACGAGTTGCCCCGTATATCGCCTGATCGAGAAATAGAGTTTACTATAGACACATTTTCAGAAACACGACCAATTTTTAAGACTCCGTATCCAATGGCCCCGACAGAACTAAAGGAGTTAAAGATTCAGTTGTAAGAACTGCTAGATTGTGGGTATATCCGTCCTAGTGTATCTCCGTGGGGTGCGTCTGTGTTATTTGTTAAGAAAAATAATGGCTCGTTGCGGCTCTGCATCGACTATCGGGAATTAAATAAAGATACTATCCGAAATAAGTACCCCCTTCCCAGGATTAATGATCTCTTCGATCAGTTACAAGCTGCAACGATGTTCTCAAAAATCGATCTTCGCTCGAGTTACCATCAGCTCAAGATTAAGCTGGACGATGTGCCAAAGTCAGTCTTTCGCACTCGCTACGGCCACTATGAGTTTTTGGTAATGCCATTCGGATTGACCAATGCCCATTCCGCCTTTATGGACTTAATGAACCGTATGTTCCGGTCGTATCTCGATAAATTTGTAGTTGTGTTCATTGATGATATCTTGGTATACTCGAAGAATAGAGAGGATCATGCAAAGCACTTGCAGACCGTGCTACAGACTCTTTAGGACAATAAGCTATATGTGAAACTGAGTAAGTATGAATTCTAGCTGAGCAGTGTATCTTTCCACGGGCATATCATTTTTGCGGGAGGCATTTCAGTCGATCCAAAGAAAATTGAAGCCATCGTCGAGTGGAAGCGGCATGCCTCCGCCAGTGAGATTCAAAGCTTCCTCGGGCTAGCTGGCTACTACAGGCATTTCGTGAAAGATGTTTCCAAATTAGCATCACCTCCGACCCGCCTCACACAAAATAGAGTTGCATTTGAGTGGTCCACCGACTGCAAAGCCTCATTTGAAGAGTTGAAGTATCGCCTCACCTCTGCCCCATTACTTGCACTACCGAACGAGACCTCGGGATTCCAAATATTCAGTGATGCGCCAGGACAGGGCTTTGGGTGTGTGCTTATACAGCAAGATAGGGTGATAGCCTACGCATCAAGAAAACTGAAAAAGAACGAGAAAAATTATCCTACGTATGATCTGGAGCTAGCAGCAATTATATTCGGGCTAAAATTGTGGTAACACTACCTATATGGAGTGGCTTGCCGAATTCATACCGATCATAAAAGTTTAAAGTACCTATTCACCCAAACGGACCTCAACCTACGTCAACGGCGTTGGCTAGAATTAATAAAGGATTACGACTTGACGATAGACTACACACCTGGCAAGGAAAATGTGGTAGCGGATGCGTTGAGTCGGGTCTTTGCGGGATCCCTGTCCGTTGATAGCAGGTTACAAAGGGACTTAGAAGGGATGGGCATCGAACTCAGAATTCGATATCGCGGCGCACGGGTTGCTCAGATGCGATTTATACCCAACCTGATAGAGAGGGTCACATCTACTCAGAGGGACGACCCATTCCTAAGGAAAATGTGCGAACAAATTCTAGCGAAAAAGGTGAAAGACTTTGCAGTAGATGAGAATAGAGTATTGCGAGTGAAGGAAAGACTATGTGTCATGACCCGTACCCGGTGTAAGGGTACAAGTCAGAAATAACGCCCAGCCTACGCCACAGAATCGGCGGTAGAACGCTGTCTGGATAATCTATCTAACAATATAATAAACCACCAACAATGATAATATACTCAATCACAGATCTATGATAGAAATGGGCATAATTCAGATAAAAGAATAAAAAAGTCACAATACAACTCATGAGTCTAAAATAATACATCAATGAGTCTGAAAGAATACTAACAAATAAGCTGGAGACAAATCTAGTACAAGAATACTAAGAAGCTACTAAACTCGGGTCATCTGTCTCAGTTGGGATAGTCCCTCCTGAACCAGGGTCTCAGACTCTAAACCCACAACATCCTGAGGTCTATAATATGTAGGGTACCAGTCCTCAGTGTCATCTGGAAAAAATATATCCAGTCAGGAAAGGAGCAGAGTACATCTCTAATTGCAGTTCTAATCAATAATAAAAACTATGTAACAGTAAATATATATGAATATACAAGATGCAAAATAGATACGAGAGATATATATACAATAAGGAAATACTGAAATAAATACAATAATGAGCAATATGTCAATGAACAAGGCAACTGGTATAGGAAGGTCTACCGGTGTACTAAAGTTGACCGATTCGATGTACTACTTGCCGTTAATGCCACGGTTGCAGAGGTTGTTTATGGTGAAGGAGATTGTCGAAAACATGAGTTGGCACAGGCGAGAACAGATTGAAGGTGTATTGGATCACCCATCCGATGGAGAAGCATAGAAGCACTTCGATTGAGAGTATCCCGATTTTGTTTTGGATCCGCATAATATAAGATTGGGGCTCTCCTCTGACGATTTTACCCCATTCAAAATTTTGGGCTCCCAGTATTCGTGTTGGCCTGTGATCGTCACCCCGTACAACCTACCGCCATGGATGTGCATGAAGACTCCGGTTATGTTCTTAATCGTCATTATTTTGGGTCCGAATAATCTGAAGAGGAACATCGATGTGTACTTGCAACCGTTGATAAATGAGTTAAATTAGCTGTGGGAAGTAGGCGCCAACACGTACAATGTTTAAAAAAATCAGAATCTTCAGATGAGGGCAGCACTTGTGTAGACCATCAACGACTTTTCGGCTTATGTCATGTTATCAGGATGGTGCACTCTTGGTTGTCTCTCATATCCGCACGCACTAAGGCTTTTTGTTTGAAACACGGAGAAAAATCGTGCTTCTTCGATTATCATCGATAATTTCTGCCATCGGATCATCCGTTCCGGAGGAACATGAATGTATTTTGTGCCAACATTATGGAGAAGGCAAATACACCTCCAAGGTAGCCCGATGATAAGATATGGAAAGAGGTTAAAGATTAATCCAGTGCTATCGAAGAGCCTACTAAGGGGTACAAGTGCGGTGGATTTGGTCACACTCATAACTGGACAAAGAGGAGCATATTCTGGGATCTGCCATATTGGAGCACCAATCTGATTAGACATAACCTTGATGTCATGCATATCTAGAAGAATGTGTTTGAAAACATAATTAATACTGTGATGGACGTAAAAGGGAAGACGAAAGACAATTCCAAGGCCAGGTTGGACTTGGAAGAAATATACAGACACCCAGCATTGCCTTTGATAGAGGAAGGGAATGGAAAGTATAAGCAGCCTAAGGCAATTTTCTCACTGGATAAGGAGGATAAAGGGAGACTTTGTAGGTGCATCCATGGGCTAAAATTTTCAGACGAGTACGTGTCGAATCTGAGAAGATGCGTTGACCCGAAGGAGAAAAAATGATGGGTATGAAGAGCCACGACTATCACATATTTATGGAGAGGTTAATTCCAATTCTATTTCAAAAATTCTTACCGCAGGTAGTTTGTGATCCATTGACTGAGCTTAGCATATTCTTTAGGGATCTTTATTCTACAAAGTTGATTGTCGATCGTCTAAAAAAGCAAGAGAATTATATTACAGTAATACTGTGCAAACATGAAAGAGTGTTCCCTCCTGGATTCTTTGACTCCATGGAGCATTTGCCAATTCATCTTTCCTATGAGACATGTATTGGTGGGTCTGTCAGTTATCGATGGATGTACCTATTCGAGCGTCAACTAAATCACCTAAAGAGAAAGGTGAAAAATAAAGCACGGGTCGAGGGTTTTATTTATGAAACCTAGGTTCTTGAGGAGATTACAAACTTTTTCTTGATGTATTTCAAGCCGCATGTTGCTACTAATAAAATAAGAGTTCCCAGAAACGATGACAAATATTAGGAATCTAATGATGCAATACTAAAAGTATTCAATACTTTGGGTAAGACTACAAAATGAATAAGAGATATCTGAATGACGATAAGCTAAGGGCTGCTTAGTTGTATATATTACTCAACTGTAACGAGGATAAAATGGAGAAGCTAGAGGGGTAAGTAATTAATACGTCAATATTTAAGTCATCTTAATGTAATAGTATACGCTAATATTGTTACACTAATCGGGCAATATTTTGTTATTTTTTAGCATATTTAATGATGATGTGAAGTCGATGAGACCATACATAACAGATGAAGAAGTAGAACAGGAAATGAGACATCATTTTTCTTCTTGGTTGAGTGCATATGTAAGAATCTTTTTGTGTATGCACTATGCACAATAATTAATATAACGTTGAACTTAATATCGTTTCCTTGGTATTTAGGTTAATCATCACCACATAACACTCGAGAATGAGTCTATTAGAAATCTTGCCAAGGGACCAATTTATGCCATCAAAATTTGGCCAAGCTATTGTGTGAATAGGTTTAGTTTTAAGTCAACAAAAGCCCCGATAAGTGACAGCTTCTTGGATCTTGATTCTACAAAAAATAATTGTTTGTGTATGAGATCTTCGAGCTACAAAGATGTCGATCCAGGCAATAATTTTTATGTCATCTTATAGGAGATTATGGAGTTGACATCTAATTATGGAACAGAACCTGCTAAGATCATATTATTCAGGTGTGATTGGTTCGATCCGATCCAAGACCAAGGTTGGAAAATAGACAAACATGGTCTTGTGGATATAAAGTACCAACGCTGATATAAAGCTATGAACTATTTTTCCTATCAAGTCAGGCTCAGCTCGTGTACTTCATAATTTATCCTAAATGGGAAACAATGAGGTCGGACTGGTGGACAGTATGCAAGACAAAATTAAGAAATAACTTTGACGTTAACGAAATAGCTTATCAGGAGGATGAGCTACCTATTATAACAAATATTGTAGATGTGGACTTGTCACCCTCACTTTGACAATCAAGGGTAGTTTGGTAATTGACACGAAAATTTTATTTTTAGGAGGGCTGTATTTAATATTGTGCATGAGTAATTAATTATTGTTGTATTATTTATTGTTTGATTAGACGTAGTATTTATTTTAGACTTGGGTAGTGGACCTAACCTATTTTATTAGATGCATGAACCCAATATTTATTATGGTTTAGATTGAGTCCATTAATTAGGCCCATTGATTAAGAGGTTAGATTAATTAGTGAAACCATTAGACTAGAACCTTCCCTCCTTAATTAATTTTTTTATGAGAGGCCCCAAGGGGTGTTTTGGATATTTTACATTGCTTGGAGAGGGGTTTATGACCAGCCATAATTAGGAGGAGAGAGAGTGCACTCGTTTTATTTCATTCCCAAATTCTTGATCTATATTTTCCCTCTTCAAATTTCCCTCCCTTCCCTCATCAATTCTCTACCAATTCTTCACCAATCTCTTTACTAGTTCTTCATTGAGGCTTCTAAATCAAGGATCTACAAGAAGGAAACAAGAAGCAAGGAGCAGGAGGCCAAGATCTACAAGAAGAGGAGCTACTTTGCATTTGGAGACTTTTTATTAGGAATCCATCTCCCAAATAGGTATATTTCAGTTTTCCCTTTTTAAATAGACTCTAGATCTGAGATTTAACCATGAAAAACCAACCCCCATGCATAGGCTACCCATAAGAATTGGATTTAGGTTCATCGGAGACCTGCGGTGGAAGTTACGTGCTTTTTGGTACAAATTTTGGGAGAATTCCGAGATTGGCACATGTTATGTTTGTCAATTGGTCAATTAGACCAAATTGGCATATGATTGTTTGTTTGCAACTAGTTTCGTATCCACAATTAGATACGTGTAAGCCGTATCTCATCAATTTGACGAAATGGGTTGATTTTTGGGGTTTTCCTCCGACACGGAGCCTTATGCATATCATATTGTGACACGGACACGTATACACTCTAATTACTATACGTATTATTCATAATTAGTGTATTAGACTTGCTCGTGTCCTCCAGGATATGTTTGGTTGTGTGTTGGAGTCGTATCACAAGTATATCATAGAATTAGTGTGATACGGGTGCGATGTACCCATGCGTTTATTATTTGGCCATTTTGCTATACGTGCATGTGTAATTATATATATTTATGATCATTAAGTGTATACATATGTATATATTAGAGTATTTAGTGATTAGTGATTAGTGATTGTGTGTGTGTCTATGTATGAATATAATAGATTATATAGTTATATATATATATATATCTATGTATACGTATGTACTAGTGTATATTCATGTATGTGTTTATGTTTGTGTGTGATGGTATACATATATATGTGTATCTATCTATAGGTAACTGTATTGTATGTATATATACATAGGGAGAATATATACATGTTGATAGAGAGGTATATAGATATATATGTATTGTTATCTATACGTGTGTAGGTGTGTTCGAATGTGTGTGTGAGTGTGCATAGTGAGTGAGGGGATCGGGCACCTGCAGCATTGTGCAGTGTGCATACTGAGGTACAGTAGCAATTTCAGCAAAACAGGGAGGGTGCAGTGCTTCAGCAGTACAACAACTGAGATGCAGAGACAAATGCAACAGTAAGTACAGTAGCCAACTGATAGCTGCAGTTTCAGTTATCAAACAGTGTGCTGTCATCAAGCAATCGGGCAGTGGCAAACTTTAATCTGGTTCAGTAAAGATGCAGTGCACATGAGCAACCGAGGACAGGCACCATACTGCATTCTACACTGCTGTATCAGCTGTAGGTGCAGAGTATCAGTGGGGTGCAGCAAACCCCTACAGTCTCGAGCCTCCACTGCAGGCATTGAGCACTGCTGCAGTATGAAATCGTAACAAATTATTCAGTACAACCAACAACCACAGCAAGACGAGCTCGCTACACAGCAACAGATTGCATCTACAATGGCATTTCAGCGGAGCTCGAGCACCACTGCCCGGGTGAGCAACTGCAGGGATAGGCTAGTAGTAGCAGCTCCAGCAGGGAACTTAGCAATGTGCATGTGTGCACAGCCATGGGAGAGCAGGAAGGCCTCGGCAGCTTGTGCAGGCCACTGCAGTTTACAACCAATTCAGTGTCAGCATCAGTTCCACAGAAACTGTATAGTAAACATTCAGCAATGCACAACTAATACAGCAGGGAGAGCAGTGGCCGCTGCACAACAAGCTTGCTGCAACAGCAGCTTATCAGTGCAAGCAGAGAATATATGCTGAAATGTGAATCCATTCCAGCAGAGAAGGGTGCTCGTGCAACCACTGCACATCAGCATGTTGCAGCAACAAATACACTGTTGCAGTAACCAATCATAGGTTCAGCATCTTGGACAGTTCAGTAAAGAGCAATTCAAAATTTCAGCAAACTACAAATCTCAGTGAGCACTGCACCAACAGCAAATAGTTTTAACAAGCAATTTCACAAGTCTACAACATTAGCAAGAGGTATCAGCTAATGCAGAGAGCAGAAGAGAACACTACATCAAGAGCCTGCAGTAGAAAACATCCAACCTTCAGTATTTTGTAGCAATACATCCAATCCAACAGTAAGCAACTGCCTGCATGCAAGTTATCAGTGACGTGCAGCAATGTGTGCAGCTCATGCACAGTAAAATCATCAAGGAGCACTGTACAGATCAGCAAGATCAACAGGGAGCCAGGTAGTATCAGTACAGTATCAGCAGGCATAGAGTTCTCAGTGGTTCATAAATGAGTTAAGGTATTATTTTAGTTGGGTATTTTGGTCTAGTCAGTTGGTTAGTACAGTTAG
This sequence comes from Iris macrosiphon, assembly GCA_036927795.1. NCBI lineage: Eukaryota > Viridiplantae > Streptophyta > Magnoliopsida > Asparagales > Iridaceae > Iris > Iris macrosiphon. The sequence continues at coordinate 81,359,508 of JAYESA010000010.1, read as the reverse complement.
TTAGTTAATTAGATAGTGTATTAGTTAGTTATCAAGATATTGTAGTAGTTAGTGATATACTTTGTTTATATATAGTTTGCTATATGTAGATATATATACCTTATAATTAATTGTTATTGTTAGTAGTTAGATATACTATAGTAGTTAGTTATATATGTATTAGTTATATTAAGTGTTGGGTTACCTCGGAATACCAAGGTATTAGGCCGATGTCCAAGGTTTTGACTTTGGGTATCGAGATAGGTGCGATACGCATTGGTGCAAGGCCAAGCTATCGTATATTCATTATTTTGTATAGATACTATATATATTGACTTGTTATATATATAAACTATTATTTTTTATATAATTAACTTACGTATCTTAGGATACGGCATTTGGTGTTGTTTTAGTATCTTAGATTAGTTAGTGTAGCTTAGTTTCATAGTATATTGACTTAGTATCATAGTGTTAGACTCATACACCCTAGACATAGTCGGTTTGACTTAGAAATAGCTTTGTGACCTAAATGTTGACTAGTTTAAGTTAAATTCATTTCAATACCTTGTATTAATGCTATATTCCATCTATAGGTTGTGTGACACCAGTTCGGACATAGTTTAACATTCATTGCTTGGACGACATGCGAGTACATTCTCTAATAGTTTTCATTATTTGATAATTACTATAATGCAAGTATCTAAAAATATTTTACATGACTCTTGACACATTAGTACACGAACTAGTATACACATGGATCAGTCATGGGATGTTATATATATATTATTCATTGTTCCTCGTGTTCTCAATGTTTAACTTAGATAATGTTTCGTGTTCTACATTCAATATTTAACTTAGACAATGTTCAATATTTAATGTTCAATGTTTCGTATTCAAGGTTTATTTTTTACATGGCCTTGAGTATCTTGTATCACAACGTGTCATGGTTGGATCCATTGTACTAGTTGGGGAAAAGGGAAAGTGTTAGCAAGGTATGTGATCAAATCCTAGACAATGTTCAATGTTTAACTTAGACAATGTTTATCCAACGTTAAAGTAGACAATGTTCACCCAAGCCGATCATATATCTATCTAGTATTTTAATCACTTAGCATTAGCTACAGTTCTTCGCCATATTCTAGTTTATTATTTTATTCTATTGCCTTATTCTAGTTCATCGTGATCAGTATATACCATATTATTCATTATTTACCTATTCTTCTGCCATAGTTGATATTGTTTCTAATCTTGTATTATATTCTCTATTTCTGTTTATAGTCATTATCAATTAATTGGAACTGCTATTGGGTTGTACTTCGCTCCATTCCTGACTGGAAAACATTTTTTAGATGAATGGTTAGAAAGGATGTGTCCCACTCACTACGGACCGACATATGGGGTGTCACCCGAGGATAGTGCCAGAGACTGAGGCCTTTTAGATTTCTAATACATTGTAGTAGTTATTTCTATTTAGACATTGGTTTGTATTATTGTTTGAGATCTGGAGTTGTGTTTAGTTTGAGATGGTTATGTGATGTATTGAGACTTGTATTTCTTTTCTTTCTATTTCATATCGTGTATACATCTTCCTTTAGTTTTATATGTGATTGAGTATTATTTGGAATTGAGATGACATGGCAGTATTTATATACATTATGCGAGATAAGATAGTATAGTAGACCAAGACAGCATTTTACCATAGATTCTGCGGCGTAGGCTGGACGTACCCACGTACTCGTGCCCCTATACCGGGTGCGGGTCATGACACATTTTTAGTAGTGGCCCATGCAGGTCAGGCTTCGCAATAGTATGATATCGTGGTAGTACAACGATTTAATTGTACTACTGCGAGCCTGCAATAGGATAGGATATATGATACTAGGATGAGAGGGATACTCAATCACAACTAGGTTCCAACATAATTGTATCTTGTCATCTTCATTCTGAATATCGCTTTCCTTGAAAATTTTTGTCCTTCTTTGATGATATCGTATCATATTCAATATTGATTTCGTATTTTAATCTGTCTTCAGGATGCCTCCGAAGATCAGATTCTATCGCTCGGGAGCAGCGGCAGCTTCCTCAGCTACTTTCCAGCCTACTGCAGAGAGGGTAACAGCTACTACTGTTTCTTCTCCAGTTGAGAGGGTCCCTTCACCGGTTCAGGTAGGAGCCTCAGCAGCCGTCTTCGGGGGTGCTCCTCCCCCAGTTCGGAGGGTAGCTCCAGTTGTTTTCGAGGGTCTTTCACTTCCACCACCAGTAGTTAATTAGACGCAAATGTTTGCGCTCTTCCAGCAGATGATGGAGGTACAACAACGACAGTCGGAGGTCCTACGACAGAGCATGGAGAATGCTCACCAGATCATGCTCGCAGCAGTTGAGAGAGCTACCGCAGCCCAGCCATCGACGGCACCAACTCAGTTTATGCCGCATCAGCTAAGGCCGGGTACCATCATCGACTTCAAGAGGATGGGCCTGAAGAACTTAAGGGGCACAGAGGGGATTATCTATGCGGATGAGTGGATCGAGGACATCGAGCAAAACCTGCGGCTGGCGCAGATTCCAGAGATGCTACAGATAGAGGCAGCGGGTTGTATGATATTAGATATTACTTTGACATGGTTCTGGACAGACCCAAGGATATCAGCACCGGGAATTACTTGGGGAGCTTTCAAGGAGCTGTTCAAAGAGAAGTTCTTTCCGGATGTGGCTCAGAGTACTTTGGAGAGTCAATTTCAGAACCTCGTCCAAGGGAACTTGACAGTGGATGAGTATGCGGCAGAGTATTGCCGATTGGGACAATTTGTTGAGGGACAGAATCCTCGGACCAGAGCTAGGAAGTTCAGGAAAGGACTGAACAGTGAGATTAAGTCTCATACTAATAGAGACCGTACCGCTACGTTTGAGAAAATTTTGAGACATGCGCAGCGAGCAGAAGATAATTTGGAGCTTGGCTCCAAGAGGCCGAGAGATAACGGAGGAGTGAGTAGTGGTGCGGGCCCAGCAAAGTGCACCCATTTTTAGCAGCCGAGGGTATATCAACATCAGTAGTACCTTGTGCCAGTTATGGAACCAACTGAGCAGATACAACAGTTTCAGAGGCCAGTACATCAGGCACAGCAATAGCCTCAGAGGCAGATTCAGCAGACTTTTCCTTGTGCCTATTGTGGAAGGCATAGGCATGATTGAGAGAACTGTCGAAAGAGACTCAGACTATGCTTATATTATGGTTCTCCTGACCATCAGGTGAAGGAGTGTTCCAACAACCCATATAGACCAGATCGCGGTCAGAGAGGTGAAGCTAGGCCACCTATGGTATCGCAGACTAATCAGCACCAACATAGAGAGCCACCCCAGCAGGGCGGGGCATTTGTAATGACAGTTAGAGAGGATGGCATTTCAGGTGATCAGTTAGCTAGTTTTATTCTATTTATTTCCTCCCCATCTGTTGTTTGTGTGGTTAGTTATTGCTTTATAGACTGCTTGTGTATTATTTGCAATGACAGTCAGAAACTACAAGACTATGATGGACAGAGACCATAGTTAGTGATTCTTTTAAAGTGTATGATTTATGTTTTAGTTTAGACTGGGGTTGACCTAGAGGGGGCTACGATCATCTTTAATTTCGAGGACGAAATTTTTTTAAGGTGGGTATGATTGTCACCCTCACTTTTACAATCAAGGGTAGTTTGGTAATTGACACGGGTATTTTATTTTTAGGAGGGCTATATTTAATATTGTGCATGAGTAATTAATTATTATTATATTATTTATTATTTGATTAGACATAGTATTTATTTTAGACTTGTGTAGTGGACCTAACCTATTTTATTAGATGCATGAACCCAATATTTATTTTGGTTTAGATTGAGCCCATTAATTAGGCCCATTGATTAAGAGGTTGGATTAATTAGTGAAACTATTAGACTAGAACCTTCCCTCCTTAATTAATTTCTTCATGAGAGGCCCCAAGGGGTATTTTGGACATTTTATATTGCTTGGAGAGGGGTTTATGACCAGCCATAATTATGAGGAGAGAGAGTGCTCTCTTATTTCATTCCTAAATTCTAGATCTATATTTTTCCTCTTCTAATTTCCCTTCCTTCCCACATCAATTCTCTACTAATTCTTCACCAATCTCTTCTTTAGTTCTTTATTGTGGCTTCTACATCAAGGATCTACAAGAAGGAAACAAGGAGCAAGGAGCAAGGAGCAGGAGGCCAAGATCTACAAGGAGATGAGCTACTTTGTATTTGGAGACTTTTTATTAGGAATCTATCTCCCAAATAGGTATATTTCAGTTTTTCCCTTTCAAATAGAATCTAGATCTGAGATTTAACCATGAGAAACTAACCCCCATGCATAGGCTACCCATAGGAATTGATTTTAGGTTCATCGGAGACCTACGGTGGAAGTTACGTGCTTTTTGGTACAAATTTTGGGAGAATTTCGAGATTGGCACATGTTGTATTTGTCAATTGGTCAATTAGACCAAATTGACATATAATTATTTGTTTGTAACTAGTGTCTTGTCCACATTTGGATACGTGTAGGCCGTATCTTGTCAATTTGATGAAACTTGTTGATTTTGGGGGTTTTCCTCCGACACGGAGCCTTGTGCATATCGTATTGTGACACGGACATATAGACACTCTAATTACTATACGTATTATTCATAATTAGTGTATTAGACTAGCTAGTGTCCTCCAGGATGCGTTTGGTTGTGTGTTGGAGTCGTATCGCAAGCGTATCATAGAATTAGTGTGATACGGGTGCGATGCGCTCCATATGTTTGTTATTTGGCCATTTTGCTATACGTGTATGTGTAATTATATATATTTATGATCATTAAGTGTATACATATGTATATATTAGAGTATTTAGTGATTAGTGATTGTGTGTGTGTCTATGTATGAATACAATAGATTATATATATATATATATATATATATATATATATATATATATATATATATATATATATACGTATGTACTAGTGTATATTCATGTATGTGTTTGTGTTTGTGTGTGATGGTATACATATATATGTGTATTTATCTATAGGTAACTGTGTTGTATGTATATATATATATAGGGAGAATATATACATATTGATAGAGAGGTATATAGATATATAAGTATTATTATCTATATGTGTGTAGGTGTGTTCGATTGTGTGTGTGTGTGAGTGTGCATAGTGAGTGAGGGGATCGGGCACCTGCAGCATTGTGCAGTATGCATACTGAGGTGCAGTAGCAATTTTAGCAAAACAGGGAGGGTACAGTGCTTCAGCAGTACAACAACTGAGATGCAGAGACAAATGCAACAGTAAGTACAGTAGCCAATTGATAGCTGCAGTTTCAGTTATCAAACAGTGTGTAGTCATTAAGCAATCGGACAGTGGCCAACTTTAATCTGGTTCAGTAAAGATACAGTGCACATGAGCAACCGAGGGCAGGCACCACACTGCATTCTACTCTATTGTATCAGTTGTGGGTGTAGAGTATCAGTGGGGTACAGCAAACCCCTGCAGTCTCGAGCCTCCACTGCAGGCATTGAGCACTCCTACAGTATGAAATTGCAACAAATTATTCAGTGCAACCAACAACCATAGCAAGACAAGCTCGCTACACAGCAACAGATTGCATCTACAGTGGCATTTCAGCAGAGCTCGAGCACCACTGCTCGGGTAAGCAATTGTAGGGGAAGGCTAGCAGTAGCAGCTTCAGTAGGGAACTTAGTAATGTGCATGTGTGCACAGCCATGGGAGAGCAGGAATGCCTCAGCAGCTTATGCAGGCCACTGCAGTATACAGCCAATTCAGTATCAGCATCAGTTCCATAAAAACTGTGCAGTAAATATTCAGCAATACACAACTAAAACAGCAGGGAGAGCAGTGGCCGCTGCACAACAAGCTTGCTGCAACAGCAGCTTATCAATGCAAACATAGATTACATGCAGCAATGTGCATCCATTCCAGCAGAGAAGGGTGCTCGTGCAACCACTGCACATCAGCATGTTGCAGCAACAAATGAACTGCTGCAGTGACCAATCATAGGTACAACATCTTGCACAGTTCAGTAAAGAGCAATTCAGAATTTTAGCAAACTACAAATCTCAGTGAGCACTGCACCAATAGCAAATAGTTTTAACAAGCTATTTCACAAGTCTACAACATTAGCAAGAGGTATCAGCTAATGCAGAGAGCAGAAGAGAACACTACATCAAGAGCCTGCAGTAGAAAACATCCAACCTTCAGCATTTTGCAGCAATGCATCCAATCCAACAGTAAGCAACTGCCTGCATGCAAGTTATCAGTGAGGTGCATCAATGGGTACAGCTCATGCACAGTGAAATCATCAAGGAGCATTGTGCAGATCAGCAAGATTAACAGGGAGCCAGGTAGTATCGGTACAGTATCAGCAGGCAGGGAGTTCTCAGTGTATCAATGGTTCATAAATGAGTTAAGGTATTATTTTAGTTGGGTATTTTGGTCTAATCAGTTGGTTAGTACAGTTAGTTAGTTAATTAGATAGTGTATTAGTTAGTTATCAAGATATTGTAGTAGTTAGTGATATACTTTATTTATATATAGTTAGCTATATGTAGATATATATATATATATATATATATATATATATATATATATATATATATATATATATACCTTTTAATTAATTGTTATTGTTAGTAGTTAGATATACTATAGTAGTTAGTTATATATGTATTAGTTATATTAAGTGTTGGGTTACCTCGGAATACCAAGGTATTGGGCCGATGACTAAGGTTTTGACTTTGGGTATCGAGATAGGTACGATACGCATTGGTGCAAGGCCAAGGTATCGTATATTCATTGTTTTGTATAGATACTATATATATTGACTTGTTATATATATAAACTATTATTTTTCATATAATTAACTTGCGTATCTTAGGATACGGCATTTGGTGTTGTTTTAGTATCTTAGATTAGTTAGTGTAGCTTAGTTTCATAGTATATTGACTTAGTATCATAGTGTTAGACTCATACACCCTAGACATAGTCGGTTTGACTTAGAAATGGCTTTGTGACCTAGATGTTGACTAGTTTAAGTTAAATTCATTTCAACACCTTGTATTAATGCTATATTCCATCTATAGGTTGTGTGATACCAGTTCAGACACAGTTTGACATTCATTGCTTGGACAGCAGGCGAGTACATTCTCTAATAGTTTCCATTATTTGATAATTACTATAATGCAAGTATCTAGAAATATTTTACATGACTCTTGACACATTGGTACACGGACTAGTATACACATGGATCAATAATAGGATATTATATATATATTATTCATTGTTCCTCGTATTCTCAATGTTTAACTTAGACAATATTTCGTGTTCAACGTTCAATGTTTAACTTAGACAATGTTCAATGTTTAATGTTTAATGTTTAATGTTTAATGTTCAATGTTCAATGTTTAATATTTAATGTTTAATGTTTAATGTTTAATGTTTAATGTTTAATATTTATTTTTTATATGGCCTTGAGTATCTTGTATCACAACGTGTCATGGTTGGATCCATTGTACTAGTTGGAGAAAAGGGGATATGTTAGCTAGGTATGTGATCAAATCCTAGACAATATTCAATGTTTAACTTAGACAATGTTCACCCAAGTCGATTATATATCTATCTAGTATTTCAATCACTTAGCATTAGCTACAGTTCTTCGCCATATTCTAGTTTATTATTTTATTCTATTGCCTCATTCTAGTTCATCGTGATCAGTGTATACCATATTGTTCATTGTTTACCTGTTCTTCTGCCATAGTTGATATTGTTTCTCATCTTGTATTATATTCTCTATTTCTGTTTATAGTTATTATCAATTAATTGGAACTGCTATTGGGTTGTACTTTGCTCTATTCCTGACTGAAAAATATTTTTTAGATGAATGGTTAGAAAGGATGTGTCCCACTCACTACGGACCGACAGATGGGGTGTCACCCGAGGATAGTGCCAGAGACTGAGGCCTTTTAGCTTTCCAATACATTGTGTAGTTATTTCTATTTAGACATTGGTTTGTATTATTGTTTGAGATCTGGAGTTGTATTTAGTTTGAGATGGTTATGTGATGTATTGAGACTTGTATTTTTTTTTTCTATTCCATATCGTGCATACATCTTCCTTTAGTTTTATATGTGATTGAGTATTATTTGGAATTGAGATGACATGACAGTATTTATATATATTGTGTGAGATAAGATAGTATAGTAGACCAAGACAATGTTCTACCGCCGATTCTGCGGCATAGGCTGGACGTACCCACGTACTCGTGCCCCTATACCGGGTGCGGGTCGTGACAGGACTCAACAGAAGTTTCTTATTACATATCTAATCGTGTGAAAGAGGTTGAATTATCCGAAGAGAAAGATAAAGTAAATAAAAGTGAAGATGAGGAGAAAGAGGAAGAGGAGGACGAGAAAAATGAAAAAGATAAATTTTTAGAAGAGAAGTAAAAGTAAAATAAAATATATTTAGAACTCTAGACATGTACTATTTTTTAGTTTGGAATGTAATATCTATTTTTAATGTGGAATGTGCTTCTTGTGTGACTGTGATACTTTTATATTGTACTTATTGTGTGACTGTAATACTTTTATATTGTGCTTATTGTGTGATTATTATACTTTTATATTGTGCTTATTGTGTGACTGTGATACTTTTTTATTGTGATATTTTATACCCAGCAAAATTCCTCGGAGGGTTGCTCCGGGTCTGTATATTTTGATAAACTATTATAAGTTTATGTATTTGTTTTATCATCATATGTTATTATCAGGTATGACAGGACGACAAGGATTATACGGAGGTAGATACTCTAGACGGAGTACTCCTCTGGTACCGTCTACTGGTTCCGGATCCTCGTCGTGGAGTACTCCAGTGTACCTACTAATTGCATCTCTGACTCCATTGATGGTACATGGTAGTACTCCTGGGACCAACAGTTCTATGCCTGAGACTACTCCCCTGTCCTGCCTTCCACCTGCTGACGGCACCATGGAGACGGAGGAGCAGATAGAGGAGGTCAAGCCGACTCCGTCTATGCATGATCAGAGCGATCCTCTATGCGCGCCTCCGGGCGAGACGAGGATGAAGATTTGGTGGGACAGGCATAGCAAGTAAGTTAAATAGTTAATATTTTCCAAATAATTATATCTATATATTCATGAATTTAATTATCGTTGTATAAATATCATCCCTCGGTGGTAAAGAGAGCACTGGGGCATTTTCTGAGGCAGAACTATAGTGGGCCTTGGATCAACAACTCAGATGCTCTGAAGATAGGAAGGCATTTTGGTTTTTCCACTTTAAGGTTAAAATATATTTACTTTTAATATCAATAATCATTTATGCATATTATGTAACTCTCTATTTTACTTCCTATAGAAAATCTATTTCTATCCACCACACCGAGCTGAGAAGATCGAGAAGCAGTTTTCTGCCGTCGCCACCATGCTGATCTATGATGCGATCAACGACCAGAAGGTCCGTGATCGCGACGGAGAACTGATCCATGGTTGGATCACGCCTGACGAGTGGACTACAATAAAGGCAAGATTCGATGAACCCAAGTACAAGAAATGGTCGGAGAAGGCAAAGGCAGCTAGGTCAAAGGCATGAAAGTGGCATGGTGGCTCGATTCCCATGACGGAACATTTTCATCGTCTGGTATGTATTCTTACCAGATACAGAGGGGTGAGGATGCCAACATGGTGAAAGTCTTCCTGGCCACCTATCAGAAGGACGAAAAGCTCATCGATGAGAAGGCCATGCAGATTTATGTACGTTTTATAATCTTGTGTTAGTTTTAATATAACTTAGAAAATATGCAAGTAGATATCTATATAGTCATTAATAAGTAACTTAAAGGTTAGCAACCAATTTTCTAGGACGAGTATCTTAAACTACGTGAGCGGGCGACTGCTAGTGCACCTATAGAGGGAGGGGCTGGTACTTCCTCGCAGCCCTCTACAGCTCTGTCGGCGGACAAGCTCTGGATTACCGCTGTTGGTGGTCTTCAGAGGGGTGCATACTACGGTATGGGATCCTACGATGCCTATGTTGTGATGTAGTCATCCAGGGCGCTCTCTGTCAGTGTGCATTCCTTGCAGCCTTCGCAGGCGTCGGCACGAGCCCAGGAGAGCGTTGACCGTTAGATTGCTGACCTACGTGACGAGTTACAACGGAGGATTACGGAGGGGCCACAGTCTGCGCCGCAGACAAATGATACGATAATGACTGCATGTTTTGATAAGCTCGAGCATAGCCTTATGAAGTTCAGGACTCTGAGCCATACGCCAGAGCACAACCTTATGGAGCTCAGGACTATGGACAAGATGACAGAATGTAGCATGGCAACTCTGGCCGCATCTACGGAGCACAGATAGACGGATCTAGAGTGGTCGTATACGGCCATGAGCGATTCACTTACGAGGATCCATGCAGCGAAGGATTTGTTGAGCCAGTCGGTGGCAGAGAACACTTCGAGGGTGGTATCTACCATGGATTCATACAATGCTCGACTTCTAGCATTGGAGCAGATACGTCCTCCTGGTCTACCTCCATCGACACCGCCTCCATCATTGCCTCCTCTATCAGCATCGGTAACACTTTTACAGGAGCAGTATGAGTTCTTTCTATCCCAGATGTGCGACGGTGCTTCTCCTGATCAGTAGTAGTCCTTGTTTGGATATGTTTTAATGTGTTTGTGTATATTTGGCCCATTCTTGGGTCTTTAATGTATTTATTTCATACTTTTTATTACATTTTTAGATGCATGTGACACTTATTTTAAATTTATTTATCTACTTCTTGGGATATATTTAGTGTAATATAACTTTGTAGATTTTTTTCTATGTGAGTTTAGTTTATTATTCAAATTAACTGTACACCAAAATTTATCGGTGTTGAGTTTTTCACTAAAGGGGTCGGCGAACCCAGAAAATTCAACGGAGGGTTACTCCGGGTCTTATTTATATAAACTGTGATTTTATAACTGCAGGTAGAGTTTTGTTGAAAAATATTTTACCAACTGTATTCTATTTTTTTTCAATTTAGCAGCGTGTTGTGTCGTTTCGCGACATACATTTACGTTGCTAAAAAGTATCAAAACGTCGTTACATGATACCAAGGACGTCGTTGTATGTCGCTAAATGTCGCTAACATGCTGACATGGCAAAACTTGTCATGTCAGCATTGTTGTAGCAAAACTTTGCTCATAATGTCGCTAATGTAGCTACATTTTGCGGCCAAATATTACGTTGCCATTTAATGATGACACATTGTTAATCATCGTATATTCTTTGGCGTCGTGTCGTCGCAAATATACGTCGCTACTGCGACGACTAGCAACATTTTTGTTGTCAGCGACCATAAAATATGCGATATCATAAAAATGTCGCTAATTATGTCGCTAAGTTATTTTAACGATATTAGTTTACCTATTAGCGACGTTTTAAGCGTCGCTAATATGTGTTATTCTGGTAGTATCGAATGGTTCCAATAGTTTAATATCTTTATCATTTGGGGTAGTTGACACCATATTTACAGAGAAAGCCTATATGAATACGCCACCCATGCTTTCGTCAGAATCCTACAATGATGAGTCAGAGGAATGAGAATGCATCTCTTCTTTCAATTCTGAACTTTCAGGACTTGTTGGTGGTGTCGCTGGTAGTATATTTTTGGCTTGCCTTTTGGAGAGAAGTGACGTATAAAAGTCCGTCTACCTTTTCAATAATTTAGTCCCAAACCAGATTTTAAGTTGTAGCCCATCCCTTGTATAATATTCTTGGCTGGTTGGCTATAACGATATGGTTGTATCTTCCCAGTATCTTCACTAGAATCATTAGTCTGTATGCCTTTTTTGTTTCTAGATTTGCCAAAGATTATCTGACGTTGCTTGTCATGTCTTGCTGGGACTATCAAGTATGCATCCTCATATTGTTCATATAATGAACTATATTGAAATGGAGATGCCACGGTTTGGGCAGAGGTTCGTAGAGATGAAAAGCCTCCAAGATTTTTTTAGCAAAGGGTTCAATATCAACGTAGTATGAAGTAGTATCTTATTTATTCATGAAATACAAGATTTCTTTATCTTCCACATAGTCAGTCGAATCTTCAGCCTTGACCGGAGGCTTGGCAAGATTGATGACTATGGGTTGATTCACTGATGTTCGTTGCTTGTTACGATGAAGGTCAATAACAAGGGGCTCATTCTCCAGTGTTGGCTATTCATTGCATCGAAGGTTGCCCCAAGAATCAAAGATTTTGTGAAGAACCAGATGACCAAGGGAGGTAATTTATGCAGGTTGATGTATAGAGGCTTGAAAGGAGTTGGAAGAGTAGTACGTCCTTTGACTCGGATTATCAAAGCCTCTTCTTTTGGGGTGTCTTTAGCTTCAACACTAGCTTGATTAGCCTCTTCTTTCATATACTCCGGTGTATAGAGTGCAGAGTTAGCAAAATAGGCTTCGACACCTTTGAATGGATTGAGGTCAGCTACCTTTGTTTTGACCTTACCCTTACTGTTCACATAGTTGAAGCATTGATGTAGGGTGGAGGGTACAATTTTATGCTCGTGTATCCATGGTCGTCCCAGCAAAATATTATAGGATACATCAGAGTCAATCACATAGCATGTGACTTCAGTACGTAGATCGCCTATCTAAATTTTTAGGCGTATCTTTCCCAGCGGTTTACTCCTTCCAGCGTTGAAACCTAGAATGGTTGTACTAGTAGTAGTCATTTTGTGCATTGGTATCTACAATCCTCTCATTAGAATTTTAGGAATAATGCTGAGTGAAGAACCATGGTCGATGTGAATCCGATTTACCTTAAATGATTCGATGTAACCGTTATAATACAAAGTTTTGTCATACTGATTATCCTTGAGTAGCATGTCATCTTACGTGAAGGTGATGTTAGGAATCTTCTCTATCATGCTGTGGCATTGAGGATACGCTAATAGCTCTTTAGCAGGAGCCTTAAGTTGAGCTAAGCATGAGTCGGTATGTATTAGAGCTTCGTTCAAAATTTCACGAGTCTCCTTCGATAAACGAAGTAACTCGAATATAGAAAGTCGGGCCGGGGTATTGGCTATTTGTGCCAATATGCCAAAATTGTAGGGATTTTTAAGCCCTTGGGGTAAATTCTTCTTCAGGGATTTGTCGAAGCATACTTCCTTTTACTATCCTTTCTCTGCTGCAGTAGGCTTCGAAGGACCAGGTTCGGTTGTGACTGGAGCAACAGGAGTTGGCGAAATAGGAAGAGTGTCAAAAATATTTTTTAGAACAGATTCATAAGTTTTATGATAATCTTTGCCAGACCTGATACCACTCATGGCTTCTTCTTCGAGCATCAAAAAAATAAGTACCATGTTACAAGACTTGAATTTCTTTTTATCATGCCTCTTCTTGAAGCGAGTCTATGGGCTTGTCTTATCGTAAACCAATCCACTACGGAATTTATTGAACTGTCCTTGGAGTTGTAGAGGAATACATTATCCCTTTCCAAAGTTTAAACTTTTAGCTTTCTAGAAGTCATACCTCATATTTTGCATCAAGCGTACAGATTGCTGGTTATTTTAATAAAATTGGGGAGGATCCTCCTCAAGCACCTGAGTTGAGGTCGATGCTCCAATTATTATAGAAGGAGGAGGAGGAATTTGTATAGGAATACCTTCATAAGCAATAAAGATTTTTTTGTATCCTATACCGTAGAATACTGCCAATTATGGACCATTGTCGGTGTGTCAAGCGAAGCTTGCGAGTAGAGCTTGGTGGGGTTATGTTCGAATTTAAAAATCTGATCTCGAGAGATACATATTCTTGATGTTGATCTTGATCTCTGTCCGAGTGATGATTTGAAGAAATCATATTGCATGATTTATACTTCTTACCCTTCTTGGATTTTGAATTGGAAGGTGCTGCTCCCTGGTCCCAATCTGGCAATAGGTTGGGATGAATCCACATAATCTTGCCATAATCTGTGGTAAGAGTCACCAACCCCAATGTTTGACTTTGAGGAGGCAGGAGATTTACCACTTCCATGTAGTTTGGGGTATTAAGATGACGCCGTTTAGGGTTTTTTGTGCTACAAAATTGCCAAATTGAATAGACCATATTGGTGGTGACCGTCTTCTCCTCATTATGAAGGCTGATAGCTTTAGCATCTATCAACTGTTGTATTTTTCTTTTCAAGACATAATAAGCCTTGGTAGGATGATGTACATACCGATGGTATATGCAGTACTTCGGGTCATCTGTTTTACCAGCTTCATTTGCTCGCTTGATATCACGCAACTGTAACTTGTTATTTTTTAACAAACATTCAAAAATAATGTGGATATCGCCTCGTCAAAGGAATATTCTTCCTTAGGCCTGAAAGATTCTAGAGGCTTTTGTGCTAGAGAAGAGGTGGGTGACTTTGACAGGTTTATTGCTAAGGCCTTATTTCCTTTGCTGTTGTGTTTATTCGCACTATTAAAGGGGTGCTTTCCTTCCTCATTGGTCCTTTATAACCCCAAATTATGTGCCACTTTTGCATTACCTTCAGCAACTTTGGCCCCAATGATGAATGTCGTTCAATCTTAAAATTGAGTTGGACCCATCCAGAGCCCTACTATTTATAGTAGGTTCTTTTTGCAATTATCAATGAATGCGGAGTCTAAAATACTGGGGGGTAACTTCAGAGTTGCTTGCCTGAAACGCTCTATGAATTCACGAGCAGATTCTTTTTCCTTCTGTTTGATATCGATGAGCGAAGACATTATCATATCCATGCCTCCCTCATGGAATTATGATAGAAAAAGACACTTTGTGTCATCAAATGAGGATATACAGTTATCAGGTAAAGTGCGATACCAACCGTAGTCTAAGACGGCCAAGCATCCAACGAATAATCTGGAAAGGAGAGCATCTTCTTTCTATAGATGATCCGTCATCATATTGAAGTAATTAATATATTAGTTCGGTGATGTCCTGCCCTCAAATAAGACTATTGACTAGGGCTTGTATTTAGGAGAAAATAGAACATTATCCGAATGAGGAGGATAAGGCTGTTTTACCCCCATCTTACGGAGTTGGTCTTTATTCTTCAAAATATTGACTTGTGCATGCTACTCCTAGATAGATTTGAGAGAATCTTCTGATCGGAGTGGTACAACTGACTGATAAGATCATGGTTGAACAAGTATTATCACTGGCGGAGGTCCACTCCCAAAATTGAGAAGAATAAGAGTTGGGGCTGTTGACTCTTGGTTTATGATAACTTCTGGATTTGTGTTATCCTACAGTGGTTGTTCCAGGAGTAGGCTGTGTAGGTATGAATGAAGCCACTTGGACAGGTACTGGTATAGCAGAATGTTGGGCTTTCATCATTTGATGCAAATTTTGAATCATAGTTGTTTGGTGATAAAACAAAATGTGAAATGTTCGTACAAAGTTCTTTCTGGTTTACAAACTCAGGCTATTAAACTCACATGGTATACAAAACACTATCAGAGGTAATATAAACATGATAGGTTTTGAAAATTCACCTGGCGAGTCGCCATTTTGTTTGAAATAAAAAGATAGAGGGTTTGTACGAAACCTTTCTTCTTTTGCTTACAAAAAAAAAAAAAGAAGTACAAATAATCCTATACGAGGATATTAAGTACAAAAGTTTAATTCTGGGGAAATATTGCTATAGGAGTCTGATCTACGGTCGATCACTTTATCCCTTGGACCACACGATGACGAAGAAGTGCTGTAGAAGACGGAGAAGAAGCTTCAAAGAATGCAGGAGGGATTAAACTCTCGTTGCCAAAGTAGTCAATCAATACTCTCTGTATGTGCTCTCTTGATCTTGACCTCTGCCTCTGACTGACCTTTTCTCCCCCTCGACCTCTCGACCCTCCTTTTCGACCTTGGTTTTTCTGACCTTTGACCTCCGTGGCCGGAGGTCTTCATTTATAGGGTTTGGTCACAGTCGGCGTAGAAACCGAACAGCGGAGAAAGCTGCACCTTTTACACGGCGGTTTTAATAACTGCTAGCCACGTATGAATGATCTCATAAATATGTGTGTGACGCGTGTCCCATTATGAGGTAACGCATATAATCGCTCATCGAAGATCATGACATGCAAGCCACGTAGATAACTGTCCCTCGCGTAGAGAAGGTTGGCATAAAAGCCAAATAACTGTCTCGTTGGTGTAAGAACCAAATAGCTGTTCTGATGACGTAAAAGCCAAGTAGGCGTAGAAGTCGAATAGTTATCATGTTGGCATAAAAGCCAAGTAGTTGTCAAGTTGGCATAGAAGCCGAATAGCTGTCTTGTTGGCGTAAAAGCCAAATAGCTGTCTTGTTGGCGTAGAAGCCAAATTCTGCGTAAAGCTTGATGCTGCATGGATAGGTAACCAGCATAAAGATAGCCGATTATCTTCTTTGACCGAGTTCTTGAGCATATTCTGGGCCAAATAGCCTTATCACGTACCTTTGCAAATATAGCCTGAGTTGGCGTATTTCGAGGAGAGCGTACGGCGTACTCCTATAATTGAAAATAGCCAGGTCGGCGTATATCGAGGAGATAGCATATGGCGTACTCCTATAGCTGAAAATAGCCTGATGGCGTAATATGCAGAGATGGTAATGTGGACGTATTAGCCCTAATTATAGATCACCCAGTCATTAAAAGTAGAGCCAAATTTCATGCATTAAATGCAGAGATCTGCCCCTATCTCGCACATTAATTGCAGAGACGTGCCTCGAGTTCTGTACGAAGAGCAGCTTTTGACGTGGCGGTTGATTTTGTCTCATCCTGAGCGTAAAAGCTCATGTCTGCCTGTGTAAAATAGACATCGTATTCCTTGAATGCGTAAATGACGTCTTAATTCAAAGGCTTTGTCACTAAACGACAGTCTGGGGCTCTATGCAGAATCATCATTACAGCCGTCCTCTTGATAGTCGTGCAGTACTCTTTGTCAGGGGTCAGGTTCACTGCCTTGTCTGACAGGTTCATTCAAGGAATACGAAGAGTTTCTCGTACAACTTCCTGCTGTATTAAAAGCAGATAGGTTTTACGCCGAAGTGGCGATGCAGCAACCTTTTTACGCTAAGAGCAGGCTGGAAATACTGCATTATGCGGGTTGTTCTGGAGCTATATTTTATGCTGAATAGCGTTAAAATCTCTGCTGTACGCCCATGGTTCTGAAGTCATGTCTTACGCCACCCAGTGTTGGAGCTCTGTTTTACGTGGCTGCCTGCATGTTTGAGGGTTTTACGCGTATGATTCCCCAGCGTATTTTTCATGCTTCTACAAGACCCCCTTCAAAGTTTTCAAATTCCTCGTAATTTGAAATACTTTGAATGAAGCATGAAACGGTCAAGTTTGACTCGTTCCACGAGGCTGATTTCTCGGCAAATATTTAGGAATTTGTTGGGATTTGATGTGATCTCCTCTACCTATATAAACGCTAATGAGTTAACCTATTCTTCCCACACTTCCTTCACCACAGAGAGATGGTTGCCGAGGTTCATCTTGTTGACTTGAGGAAGAAGAAGATCATGTTCTTCCAACATATAAGGAGCCGTAAAAAGAGGCATCTTCGACCAAATATCCTCTACAACGATGGATCATGGAAGGATATCATAGCTTCCTTTGCTCGGGATGATCAGCAATTTCATATGGCAATTCGTCCAGGAGAGAGGAAGATTCTCATTAGACCACACAGCTTGCTAGCTGTATTTTCCCCTATTATGGCGCTGGATGAAGGTAGGCTGTTTGGCCCTGTCTTCCAGTATTGAGTTGGATCTGAACCCCTAACACAATTTCTGAGGGCATACCTGCCATGGCGTATGGAGGATGGCTTGAATAATTTATACAAGCCTAGTTCTGTATCCTCTCGCCATTTATTATTTTCTTGTTAATCGGCCGTAGAAGCCGATTAACTGCTTGTAGAAGACGCAGAAAAAGATCTACACCAATATGAGAACCTGGCACAACAGATTCATGGTGTGATCTTTAAGTAAAAATGAGAAATCCTTTGTAGAAAAAAGGATTTTCATCATATGTAATCATGATTAATAGAATTGTCTTCTTTTACGCATCTGATGATTTGCCATATTTGCTATGAGGAAGTCTAAATATGTGCAGCTTTAGCATATCTGAAATAACTTTACGCCGACTCTGATAAAAGAGTATCTGATCTTGTCCCGTCTTTTATGCGAAAATAGAAGACGCGTAGAAAGCTTCTTAGCATCAAGACATTTTTGAAGATTCAAACTGTCATGCTATTTTGGATAAGGAGTCGCGTAGAATTTCTGAACTATCACTTCTTTGATACGAATGATTCTTGTTCAGACCATCATCTTCAAGAATGGTTTCCCAAAAATCTCTTAAAATAGGGCAAGAAATATCCGTTGAATAGGCCATACTTGAGCTTTTGTAAAAGATTCTGACTGGACTTTGGATGAACTCCCAATGACTCAAGAAGAAGAGTCATCTTCAATGCTGATATCCGTGTGTTTTAGACACTTGGGATGTTTCGTAGCCAGAAGGAATATTTTCTGCGTAGATCCTTGTAATTGATCTTCTTGAAAATTATTCAGATAAACGCATACTCTGGCCTGCGTATTTTAACATATGCGGAAAGTCATAGATCCGTAGCATCTGCTTCTTCTGAGCGTAGAATCGTAGATCTGTAGCCACTGAGCGTAAAACCATAGGGTTGTAGCTGCTGAGCATAAAATCGTAAATCTGTAGATTCTGAGCGTAAAAGCTTTTGAGCGTAAGATCATAGACTTGTAGCCTCTGAGCGTAAAAGCTCCTGAGCGTAACATCATGGGTCTATAGCTTCTGAGCGTAAAAGCTCCTGGGCGTAAGATCGTAGACTTGTAGCTACTGAGCGTAAAAGCTCCTGAGTGTGTAGCATGGATCTGTTTATGCAGTATGACTGTCCGTCTTCTAATGATATGCTGACGTGGTCCCCAATCATAACCGAATATTAAATATCGGATTTGGTTAGGGATTCGAAGAGTTATCTGAACTCTATAAATACCCCAAGGCCTTGAGAGAAGAAACCCTTCATCTGTCTTTTGCAAAAGAAAACCTTCGCCTCTTTGAGAACTCTTCTTCGTCTCTTCTCTAAGCACTCTGAGTTTTAGCCATGGCACCGAAACAAATTTCTACCGCTAAGGGGAAGAAGGTTGCCTCTTCTTCTCGCTCCTCTGCTCAAGCACGAGCAACTACCATTGGGCTGAGCGAACCCCGATCTGAACGAAGTGTTCCACCATCAAGCTGTGCACCAAGCGTCATAGGTAAAGTTTTTGGGAAGAGAAAAACCCTTCGCACATGTTGTACGTGAACGCACAAGGTTATCTTCTGTGCTGAGAGCCTCTTCGAGGAAGATGATGCACAAAGATATTTTATCATTACGCCCATATTCCTAATGTGTCAGCGTAAAAACTCCATATTTTTGCAGTCTGGCGTAAAAGCTCAGACTGTCAAAATTTGGCGTATACGACAAAACCTTGTGTTTTACGCACTGGATGTAAATTCCAGCGCAAATCCTAATTTTTAACAGTCTGGCATAAAAGCACGGACTGTCAGGTTTTGGCGTAAAAACTGCCACTCTTGCGTTCTTATGCACTGGATGTAATTTCTGGCGTAAGACTCAAGTTATTGCAGTCTGGCGTAAAAACACACTGTTAGTCTTTGGTATATGCTGCAAGAGTGTAGCGTCTAGTATAGAACTGACTTATTTTTCTTGTATTTTGCAGTGGACTTACAGATCTCTCATTTGGCTGAAGTGATGGGTTCTGCTGCTGGGATGCTGAACTCCAATTATCTGGAGGACTTATCCCATGTGATATTCTCTATTTCTGGAACCCAGTATCCTGAAGAAAGGAGAATCCTGATCTCGTCCCAGGGAGAACGCATGATGCTGAGTATGATCAGTGGGGAGCCCCTAACATACATGGATGGGACAGAGTATAAGAAACTGGGTTTCTTATTCGGGGATGTTATTGACAAACAATCCCAGACCAAGCCCAAGAGGGAGGATTTGGTGTTTACTGCTGAGGGCATGGTGATGTATCTGCCCAAGATGCCCAGAGATTACCCTATCTCGGCATTCTTCCATGCCATGCATCCTAGAAAGATGTCATGGACCCTGACTCCTGATCTTCACGACCGACCGGGGAAGATATTGTATAACAAGGGATTGAACCAAGGGACCTTTATGAGCCGTCCTTCAGGCCCTGTTGTGCCCTTTAGGAGATTATTGCCGGGTAGCGTCCCGAGTGAGGATAGTTCGCTGATCCAGCCGGTCCAGGTATCGACCTTCTGTAACGACTTCATGGGGCAGGGAGGAATGTACCCCAAGGTCAACCCTCGGACTAGTGGATGGCTTAGCCCAGGGAATCTTTGATGGGCCAGTTTAACTGCCTGGGCCCTGAAGCATTTCTAGGTAGAGCTAGAAAATATTGGCTTATTCGCGGCCGTGAGTGCCATAAGTGTTGGGTTGCCAGCCAACCCTAACTTGTTCTTAGCATTGATGGAGCGATACAACTCGCTCACCGGGACTTTTGCCACTCCGCTAGGGGAGTTGGGCCTGGCCCTTCATGAGATGGCAGAAATTTTAAGGCTGCCAATGGGAGATACTCCGTATGAAGAGTATGTTCCCACAAATAGGGAACTGAGGGATACAAACCCTCGGGCAGTGGCAGTATACCAGGAACTGATGAGCCACTACCTTGCCTGCACCACTTTTTATAAGGAGCCTTCTGATTTGGCTCACATCAACAAGTGGGCAGCCTACCTCTTCTTCCACCATGCCAGAAATGCTAAGCCGGATAAGGTGGTAGATAGCCGAGATACGCCCTTGAATTTCCTGAGCATGCTCAATGCTAACACGGTCGATGACCTTATCGAAGACACAGGGGCTCCGGATTATATTCTTGATGAGAAGGTAGAGGGTTACCCTGCAGGCACAAAAGCCTTCAGCTATATGAGGCATTGTCGCAAGCCTCTGTCAAGGGAAGCTCAATTAGCTGGCTTTCTCTCCGTCTGGCTACGCCGATGGGTAGTGCCGGGCATCACGTCTACAGATCGTATACATCACAATACCTAATGGCCCGTAGTGCGTTTGGTATTCGGAGCAAGACTGGGCCTGCTTCCTGCTATGGTATATAGAATACAAGCAAGCTTGAGGGCCCTTACTGATGGGCTTCTCGCTGATGAGACGCGGCGTGAAGCATTTCCAAGAGTGGAATAACCATTCCTATACCTGATGGGATGGTTGATCCTCCACAACACCAGGGTGATGTCTCCTGGCTCTGCTAGTCATTCGAGAAATATCTTCTTGTTGAATTACAAGAATTTCTCTTGGAACCTGGCGACCGTCACAGATTGCCAGCGGACGTTAAACGTTGCCCACAGCTGGAAACTCTTCTGTACCGTCCCCCTGTACATATCAATCAATAGGGGACGAAACTTAAGGATGAGGGCCATGAGAGGACCATTCTTTCTCCTGAATCCTTCTTCTGGTTGGTCTGCATTAGACCTTCCCACTTACTGTATAGAAGTGAGGATCATTGCTTCTTGGAGCCGTATCTGCCCAGTCGGTTTGCTAGGCAGTTTGGGTATGATCAACTACATGTGGGGAACGCCATCACCAGCTTCAAGTCCAAATGTGGACTTATTGATGGAGCCCGAGGATGGCGGTACTTCATTATGGGTTGTACTGGTACAACTTTTGCTGTGCCCGCGACTTCTCTCTCTATGGAGTTGCACATCCTGCACTCATATGCGCAGTTCTATGCGTCCATCAATACCTTCCATCAAGATTTTGATGTGCATGGAAGTTTTAGGATGCCCCCCTAGGTCCACTGGAAGGGTGGAAATTCCGTCTGTTTCCTCGGATGAAGATGAAGATACCACCGGGGCAGACGAATTTTTGTTAGCAATACCGAGAGGCGTAATAGCCCCGCCGGCAGAGCCTCTCGTTATCCCCCAGAAACGGAAGGCTTCCACTCCGAAAGAGCCTTCTCCTCGCAAGAAGAAGGTTGCCAGAGGTCCGAAAAGGGCTTCCACCAAGGAGGCTTCTAGGAGCGAGCCCGTCGTTTCCCTTGTTGGGGATGATTCTTTGCTCAGAGGTCCTTCACCTTTTAGAGAGGGAACCTCCATAGTTCCGGCAGGCAGTACCAGAGATTCTTTGCTCGAGATTGCTGCTTCTGGTAGTGCTACGAGATCGCCTATGAGGCCGAGCATTTTAAGGATACCTTTAACCAGACAAATATTGGGAGTAACCCCTACTTCGTCTGTAAATATTTCCAGTGAGACTCCACCCGATGAGCCTCGAGTGGATCTTGGCAAAGACTGGGAAGAATATCTTCCAACGTCAGTTGTTGCAGCCTCTTCTCCAGGTATGACAGCTCGCTTAGCATCATTAAGAAATAATTTAGCTGTACAGGCTGCGGACGCGACATATATACCATCGGCCATGGGTAAATGTTGTCCTTACGCCTCTTTCAGGAAAATTAACATCAACTTGATATTAACTTTCTCTTGTCTTCTTTTCAGCCGAAGACATCTATGGAGAGGTTGGAGTTGATGCCACTTTTGACTTTGTCATGGATCCGACTGATGAAACGACGGCATTTGATACCGAAGAGGCATGCTTTGAAGCTACCGATCCTTCGTCCGCAATATTTTTGGGCGTCGTCTTGCTAGTAGCAGTCCATATATCGTCAGAGGAGGATGAGCCTATCGTCTCGACTGTGCCTCCTTCGTCAAGCATGTCAGCAACTTCAACTGTTGTTGGCATCTCTTCAATTGTCGCGCCATCTACTGAAGCGACAATTGTGGCAACATCCTCTGCCAACGTTCCACAAAGGGGATTTACTGATATCGTGGCCACTTCCAGCGTTCATTCGTACTTTACCATGCTAGTTGAACAATTTTCTAGCATATTCTATGTCACTTTTGTTTACGGATAAAATAAATGGAAAAGATCGTAAAGAAAAAACGACGGGTTCTTTATTACGAAAGAAAACCCTTCCTCTTTGGTTTACAAACAAGATTGTACAATTTAATCCTATACGAGGATGTGGGAGTATAATTTATTTAATCTGGGTAAATATTGCTATGGGTGTCTGATCTGCAGTCGATCACTTTAGCCCTTCGACCACACGATGATGAAGAAGTGTCATAGAAGACAGGAAGTAGCTTCGAAGGTTGCGAAAGAGGATGGATTCACGATGCCAAAGTCGTCGATCACTACTCTTTGCCTGAGCTCCGGATTCTTCTCTCTCTCTCTCTCTCTCTCTCTCTCTCTGTTTTCCTCGACCTTTGGTTCGATCTTTTTGGGAAGTTCGACCTTGGATCTATGTTTTTCCCTCTTTCAATTTTGTCGACCTGTTCCTCTGTTGATAGAGGTCTCTATTTATAGAGTTTTAGTGACAGTGACCCCTCAGTCGGTGTAGAAACCGAGTAGTGGAAAGTACATCACCCTTTTACACAACGGTTAAAATAACCAAGGCCTGCGTATAGATAATCTTTTGAATGAGCATGTGACGCGGGTCCAACTAAGGGACAAAACGCGTATAATTGCTGCGAAGATCACGGCGTAGAAGCCACGTAGGTAGGTATCCCTCGTGTAGAAGAGGTTGGCGTAGAAGCCACTGTCTGTCACCATGGCATAGAATCCAAAAATAGGCATAAAAGCCAAGTAGGCATAGAAGCCGAGTGGGCGTAGAAGTCGAGAGAGCATAGAAGCCGAGGGGCATAGAAGCCGAGGGGCATAGAAGCCGAGAGAGCATAGAAACTGAATAGGCGTAGAAGCCGCTGCGTAACGTGCCAGAGTGATGATGTGGACGTCTTAGCCGAAATTACGGCTCTTGAAGATATAATCAAATCTCTTACATTAAATGTAGAGATCTTCCACCATCCTGTGAATTAAATGCAGATGCTTGTCTTTAAGATTTGCCATCATTCTGTGTATTAAATGCAGATAGGCGCATCGAATCCTGTACGCAGAGTAGCTGTTGACGTGGCAGTCTGTTTGTCTTCCGCGGAGCGTAAGAAGCTCACGTCTGCCTGTGTAGAACTAGGCAGCGTATTCTCTTGTATGCGTAGGAGTAGTTTACGCAAAGGGGATGTCACTAAACGACGGTTCAGTGACATTTAATCAAATCTCCTGTATTAAATGCGAAGATCCGCCATTATCCTGGTCATTAAATACAGAGGCTTGTTTTGAAGGTCTGCCGCCCTTCTGTGCACCAAATGCAGAGACGTGCCTCGGGCATTTGTCAGTATTCGGCGCATTAAATGCAGAGACGTGCCTTGAGAGCCTGTTACCGCTCTGTGCATTAAATGCGGAGACGTGTCTCAAGTCCCGTACGGAGTGCAGCTTTTGACGTGGCAGGCAGTTTGTCTTCCGTGGAGCGTAAAGAGCTCACGTCTGTCTGTGTAAAACTAGGCAGCGTATTCCTCTGTACACGTAAAAGTGGTTTACGCGAAGGAAATGACAGTAAATGACAGCCTGGGTTGCAGTGTCGCGCCATTATTATAGCCGTCGCCTGGGTAGTCGAGCAGTATCCTTTTGTCAGAAGTCCAGACGTCAGGTTCATTGTAGGATCTGACAGGTTCATTTTGGAGAATATGAAGCGTTCCTTGTACGCTTTAATGCTGCATTGAAAGCGGATGGGTTTTACGCCATAAAGGCGATGAAGTACCCTGTTTACGCTTGAAGCAGCCTGGACGTACTATATTTACGCGGATAGTCCTTTGAGCTTATATTGGGAAAGCTCTGTTTGTACGCCGTCGGCTCTGAGGTCCTCTGTTTACGCTGCCCTGCATCAACATGCTGCGTAGAGCTATCCAGCGTATTTTTTATGCTTCTACAAGACCCCCTTCAAAGCTTTTAAATTCCTCGTAATTTGAAATGCTTTGAATGAAGCATGAACCGTTCCTCGTAACTCGAAACATTTCTGAATGGAGCCTGAAATGGTCAAGTCTGACACGTTCTTTCAAGGCTGACTTTATGGCAGAGTTATTGGGGATCGGTGTGACCTCTCTCGCTTATAAAAAGGCTGAGGAGTTAACCTGTTCTTCCCACGTTACCTTCACCACGCTGAGATGATCGCCGGAGTTCGTCGAGTAGACCTGAGGAAGAAGAAGACCATGTTCTTCCAGCATGTAAGGAGCCAAAAAAGATGGCATCTTCGAGCAAATGTCCTCTGCAATGATGGATCATGGAAGGATATCATAGCCTCCCTTGCTCGGGATAATCAGCAACTTTGTATGGAGGTTCTTCCGGAGAGAGAAAGGGTCATATTTCACCATGCTGCTTGCAAGCGGTGCCTTCTCCCGTTACCTCCGGGGATGAGAGCAGATAGACTAGCTCTGTCCAGGATCGAGTTGGGTTTAATACCTCAACTGGATCTGTCATGGCTTTGGGCGTAAGAAAGCAGATTTACTCTGCTTTTCTTCTGTTGGAAGATGGGTCTATGCCCAATTTTGTATCCTCCCGCCATTGATCTTCTTGTTCATGACTGTGGAAGTCGATGAACTACCATGGAAGTAGAGGAAGATCTCCACCAATATGAGAACCTGGCAGAACAGATTCTGGGGATGGCCTTCCGATGAAGATGAGGAAATCCTTTGTAGACGGGATTTCCCTCATATGTAACCATGAAAAATGAAGAAAAACCCCTTGTAGACAGGATTTCCCTCATATGTAATCATGATTTTAATTTTAATAAAAATCTTCTTCTGTGCATATGATCGTTTTGCCATACGTTGCTGTGAAGTCTGAATATGTGTAGCTTCGACACGTCTGATTCTTTACGCCGACTCTGTTAGAAAGAGTGCTAGGTCCTGTCCAGCCTTTTACGCATAGCTAGAGATGCGTAGAAAGCCGCTCAGCGTTCGAGTGTTCGAACTATCCTGCTGTTAGGAATGAGGAACCGCATAAAATTCTAAGCAATTACTTCTGATAAACAGAATTCCTGCTCAGACATCATCTTCAAGAATGATTTCTCGAAAGTCCCTTGGAATCAGGGCGAGAAATGGCTGTCAAACTGAGTTTCCATCTTGATTTGTAGATGAAATATTCAGACTGGAGTCTGGATGAACTTCGAATCGACCCATGAAGAAGAGTAACTTTCACTGTTTGAACTCTGTATGCTTCGGGTATTGGGGATATCTTCTGGTCAAGAAGGAGTATCTTCTGTGTCAACTCTTGCATTTGACCGTCTTGAGAATCGTTCAGATGTACGCGTACTCTGGCCTGCGTATCTTTCAGATGTGTGGGAAGTCATGGAGCATAAAATCATAAGTTTGCAGCCTCTGAGCGTAAACTAAACGCCACCGAGCGTGAAATCATAGACTTGTAGTTCCTGAGCATGAAGTCGTAGGTTTGTAGCCTCTCGAGCATAAAAGCTACCGAGCACAAAGGCATCCGGGCGTAAAACCTGACTTGTAGCCGCCGAACGCAAAACCGTAGATTTATAGCTGTCGAGCGTAGAAAGCTCCTTAGCGTAGAACTGTAGATTTGTAGCTTCTGAAAAGAAAATTTTTCTAGCGTGAAGTCGTGGATCTGTTGCCTCTGAGCGTAAACTAAACGCAACCGAGTGTGAGATCATAGGTTTGGTATCTACTGAGCTTGAAGTCATAGGTTTGTAGTCTCTCGAGCATAAAAGCTTACTGAGCACAAAGGCATCCGGGCGTAAAACCATAGACTTATAGTCTGTGAGCGTAAAATCGTAGATCTGTAGCTGTCGAGCGTAGAAAGTTCCTTAGCGTAGGACCACGAATCTGCTTTGCGCAAAAACTTTTCGAATTTGCTGACTGTCCGCCTTCTCTGAGTAAATAGGCTAACGTAGTACCCAATCATAACCGAATATTAATTATCAGATTTGGTTAGGGTTTCGAGGAGTCCATCCGAACTCTATATATATCCCAAGTTTTTGAGAGAAAAACTTTTTATCCGTCTTCTGCGAAAGAAAGCCTTCGACTGTTCGAGTTCTTCTCCGTTTCTTCTCCGAGTCTTCTCCGAGTCTTCAAAGTTTCCAGTAATGGCTTCAAAATAAACTTCCTCCACTAAGGGAAAGAAGGTTGATTCTTCTTCTCGTTCTTCGGCTCAAGCGAGAGCATCTCTGGTTGGACAAGGCGAACTTTATTCTGAGCGAAGCATCCCGCCGACGAGCAGTGCACCCGGCCTGAAAGGTAGAGCTTTTGGGACAAAAAAGAATGACTGAAAAATCCTTCGCACACGTTGTACGTGACCGCGCTAGGTCGTCTTCTGTGCTGATAGCCTCTTTGAGGAAGATGATGCACGGAGACATTTCATCTTTTACGCCCATATTTCTAATGTGTCAGCGTAAAAACTCCAGATTTTCGCAGTTGAGCGTAAAAGCTTTGACTGCCGAAAACTTGGTGTATACTATAAAATTTGAGTTTTACGCTTGTGGATGAAAATTCTGGCATAATAACTCAATTTAATCAGTCTGGCGTAAAGCACGGATCGTATACTGCCAATCTTGAATTTTACGTTTAGGAAATGGATTCCAGCATAAAAGCTCAAGTTTCACAGTCTTGGCGTAGAGCACAGACTGTTGATTTTTGGTGGATGCTGCAAGTCCTGACGTATTCTTCTTTTGCCCTTTTGCCGTTAACTTGCATGAGTCTCCGCTAGCCGAGGTGATGGGTTCTGCCGCCGGGATGCTACACTCCAACTATCTGGAGGATCTGTCGCATGTGACATTTCCTATCTCCGGGCCCCAGTATCCCGAAGGAAGGGAAATTTTAATATCGGCTCAGGGCGAGCAAACGCTGCTGAACATGATTAATGGAGAACCCCTGACGTACGTAGACGGGGACCAGTATATAAAGCCGGCATTCTCTTCGGGGACATGATCGATAAGCAGTCCCAGACGAAGCCCAAGAAAGAACTCTGGGTTTTCCTCGCCGAGAGCTTGGTCTTGAATCTCCCCAAGATGCCGAGAGATTATCCCATTTCGGCATTCTTCTATGCTACACATCCCAGGAGGATGTCGTGGACGCTGACTCCCGATCTTCACGGCAGGCCGGGAAAGATCTTCTACCAGAAAGGATCTGGCCTATTTGTCAGCCGCCCTTCCGGCCCTGTAATGCCGTTCAGGGGATTGTACTCGGGCAGTATCCCGAGTGAAGACAGCTTGGTGCTCCATCCGGTGCAATTGCCGACCTTCTGCAATGATTTCATGGGGCGCGGAGGAGTATACCCCAAGGTGAATCCTCGGTACAATGGGTGGATGACCCCAACAAATCTTCGATGGGCTCGCTTAGTTGATTGGGCCCTGAAGCATTTTCAGATCGAGTTGGAGAACATCGGTCTGTTTGCAGCTGTGAGTGCCACCAGTGTTGGGTTACCTCCTAACCCCAACCTATTTCTGGCATTGATGGAGCGATATATTTCGCTCGCCGGGACTTTCGCCACTCCACTGGGGGAGTTGGGATTGGCTCTCCATGAGATGGCAGAGATCTCGAGACTGCCGATGGGGGATACTCCGTATGAAGAGTATGTTCCCACGAACCGGAAGCTGGGGGATTCAGATCCTCGGGTAGTGGAAGTGTACCAGGAGCTGATGTGCCACTACCTTGCCTACACCGCCTTCTATGGTGAGCCTTCAGATTTGGCTCACACCAGTAAATGGACGTCCTACCTCTTTTTTTACAGGACGAGGACTGCTCAGCCGGAGAAGGTATTGGAAGGCAAGGATCAGCCTGTGAATCCCCTGAGCGTGCTTAATGCTCAGGTAGTCGACGATCTTATGGAAGATGCTAGGGCTCCAGATCAGATCCTCGGTGAAGGGATAGGAAGATATCCTGCAGGTACTAAGGCTTACAGTTATCTGAGGCATTGTCGCAGGCCTCTGTCCAAGGAAGCTCAACTGGCTGGCTTTATCTCTATATGGCTGCGCCGACTGGTGGTACCCGGTATCGCATCTGCGGATCGTATTCACCGCAATACCTTGTGGCCTACAGTATGTCTGGTGTTCGGGGCGAGACTGGGCTTACTCCCTGCCATGGTGTGCCGCATACAAGCTGGCCTGAGGGCGATGACTGAGGCGCTGCTCGCCGATGAAGCTTGGCGTGAAAGCTTTCCCCGGGTGGAATTACCATACCTGTATTTGATGGGATGGTTAATTTTCTATAACCCCCGGGTGATTTCTCCAGGTTTCGGCAGTAGCTTGGGGGGTAGTTTCTTGCTGAATTACAAGAAATCCTCCTGGAACGTGCTCACAGTTTTAGACTGTCGGCGGGTGCTGAATTGCAGCCATAGCTGGAAGCTCTTTTGCACTGTCCCCTCTGTACATCGCAATCAATCGAGGATTAGGCTTGAGGATTCAGGTAGAGATAAGACCACTCTTTCTCCTGAAGCCTTTAATTGGTTGGTCTGCATTAGACCTTCCCACTTGCTGTACAGAAGTGAAGACCAATGCTTCTTTGAACCCTACCTGCCTAGTCGGTTTGCCAGGCAGTTTGGGTATGATCAGTTGCACATGGGCAACGCCGTCACCAGCTTCAGGTCCAGAGGTGGACTCATTGATGGAGCGAGGGGATGGCAATATTTTATCATGGGCTGCACTGGGGCAATTTTTACTGTGCCCGTCACCACACTCTCCAAGGAGCTGCGCATCCTCCATTCGTATGCCCAGTTCTATGTGGCCACCAACACCTTCCATCACGATTTTGATATGCATGGAAGTTTTAGGGTGCCCTCTTCCAAGTCTGCAGGAAGAGTCAAAGTCCCCTCTGTTTCTTCTGACGAGGGTGAAGAGTCCGTTACTCCGGATGAGCCTCTTGTATCGGTACCGAGGGGTGAAGTACCTCCGCCTGCAGGGGCTTTGGTAATCTCGGGGAAGCAAAGGGCTCCTGCTCTGAAGGAGACTTCCCCTCGTAAGAGGAAGAAGAAGACAGTTAATCGTCCTCTCCGGATTCCTGGTATTGAGGCTCCTGGAGGTGAGCCCGTCTCTCCCTATGTCGGGGATGATCCTTTGATTGGAGGTTCCTCGCCTTTTAGAGAGGGACTTTCTATAGTTCCGGCTGGCGGTGCCGGAGAATCTTTGCTGGAGGCTGCTGTCGCTGATACTGCTTCAGGTAGTGGAACAAAGTCGCCTCCAGGGCTGAGTATAATAAGATTCCGTATACCTTTATCCGGATCAGCATCGGGAGAGACCCCTGCCGTGTCTGTCAGCGCCTCTATCGAGATTCCAGCCGATGAGCCTCGGTTGGAATTTGATGAGGACTTGGAAGACTATTTGCCAGCGTCAGTTAGCAGGCCTCCTTCTCCAGGTATGACAACTTGCTTAGCATCACTAAAAAATGATTTAGCTGTACTGGCTGCAGATGCGACATATATGCCGTCGGCCATAGGTAAATGTCGTCTTCACGCCTTTTCTTCTGGAAAATTAACATTTATATTGATATTAACTTCCTTTTTTCTTCTTTTCAGGGGAAGACCTCTTCGGGGAGGGCAATGTATACGCGCCCTTCGGCTCTGTGTCAGGTTCTGGCGGCGACACGGAGATGGCTGATTTTAAAGAGGAAACATCTTCGGGTGCCGGCTCGCCTGCCGACGAGATTCCGATACCTCAAGAGGATGAGCCTGTCATTGCGACTATGCCTCCTCCGAGTACGCTGGTTACTTCGTCCGGTATTAGCGCTTCATCTTTCGTCGCACCAGCTGTTGAGGCGACGGTAGTGGTGACATCGTCTGTGGTTGTTCTTGGAGGGGAACTCGCCACTATCGCGGACACTCCCAGCGTCCATTCGGATCTAGTTGCGCTGACCGAGCAGTACACTGGCATCTTCTACACCACTTTGAAAACGTTAATGTCAATGGTGTTGGCGAAGAAGCTGGACTTTGCGTTATTGAAGAGGTCCTCTCGGTTTTCGATAGAGGCGGTCAGGGAATTCGACGACAGTGGGGTAGCTGACACCCTGGAGGCGATGGTTAATGGTTTGGAGCAACCCATTAACGATTATCTACGGCTATCCCAGGACAGCGTTGAAGCTGTGGTCCAGGCTAGATATGACTCCTTGACTGCGCATCTTGTTGAAAAGATGGAAGGCCTGAATAAAATCATCCAGACAAATCAGCGGGAGATGGATGAAGGAAAAGTCGTCTTAGAGGAGACTCTTGCTCTTCAAACGAAGTGCCAGGACGAGCATGACGGAAATGCAGCAAAGGTTCGCAGACTGGAGACAAAGCTTGCTCAGGCAAAGGAGTGGGCTTCTCAGTCGTCGGCAGGTCTCGATGTGGTGAATGGCCGCCTGGTCATAGCACAACAGAATTTGGCGAATGCAGGAGTCGCCCGCACTGGTTTTCTTCGGGCTAGAGCCGAACTATCCCTCCTGATTGATGATGAGGCACGGCTGGAGCGGGTCCGCGCTGATGTCTTGGATTCCAGGGCTGAGAAGATGGCCGTACTGGCATAGCAGCTTTGCGACCTGACCGCTCCCCCCAAATGATGTACTTTTGCTTTTGCTTTTTAATGTACTTTTGCTCTTTTTTTGGGAATAATAAAGAGGCTTTTTTATCTGACTTTGTGGACCCATCATTTCGGAATATAAATGACAGGTTTGGGTGAAAGTGATATCAGAGGTAATATGGACGTGATATACTCTCGGTAAGCTTTAGCAGGGCATATCTATTCAGAGGTTATATGGACATGATAGAATATGCTTTGACAGGACATATCTATTCAGAGGTTATATGGACATGATAAAATATGCTTTGACTAAAGTTTGTACACAAAACACTATCAGAGGTAATATGGACGTGATAGGTCTTGAAGTTCCAAATTAGTTAAATATATCTATTCAGAGGTAATATGAATATGATAGAATACGATCCAACTAGTTTTATTTTGGAAGTAGTTTTGTCACAATGAGATTTTTGCCTTATTCCAATTGAGCAAAGTAGGTTTAAGCATAGTACCTTTCAAGAAATTTGCCATTGATAGGAGCCATTATGAGGTCTCCATTAGGCTGGGCTAACCTGTAAGCGCCGTTTGAGAACGTTGTCTCGATCACGTAAGGGCCTTCCCATTTGGGCTGGAATTTGCCCTTACTCCTGTGAGTAAGAATCATCGGCCTTCTTACGGCTAAGACTAGCTCGCCGACTTTGAACACTCTTTCCTTTACTTTTTGATTAAAAGTTCTGGAAATGCGTGCTTGATAGAGCGCGATGCACTGTTGAGCTTGGAGGCATTTCTCGTCTAATCCTACTAGCCCTTGAAGCCTTAACAGGTCATTCTTTTCCCGAGTCAACTCATTAGCGACTGCTATTCTGAGTGACAGAATTTGAATTTCGATGGGAAGAACTGCTTCACTCCCGTAGACCAATGAGAATGGTGTGCAACCTGTCGGTGCTCGGACCGTTGTGCGGTATGCCCACAGACATTTCCCCAGCTTCTCGTTCCAATCTCTCTTGTTTGAAGAGACGAACTTCTTTAAGAGTTTGATAATAGTTTTGTTGAAGGCTTCCGCCAAACCATTAACAGCTGGATAATATGCCGTAGAGGCCACATTTTGTATTCGATTTTTATCGTAAAATCGATGAAACGCTTGGCTGATGAACTGAGGCCCATTGTCATAGATTATCCTTCGGGGAATCCCAAAGCGATAAATGACGTGATGCTTGATGGAGCTGATCACATTAGACGTCTTTACCTCAGCAAGAGGGATCGCCTCTGCCCATTTGGAGAAGTAATCCGTGATGGCCAGTATGAACCGGTGACCTCTGGAAGAAGATGGGTGAATAGGACCAATGATATCCATACCCCATGCTTCGAAAGGCCAGGATGCAACCGTAGGATGTAGATGTTCAGACGGTTGATGTATGAAGTCTGCATGTACCTGACAGGCTCTGCATTGTCTGGCATACTTGATTGTGTCTGCGATCATAGTGGGCCAGTAATAGCCCATTCTCCTGATACGATCCTGTAGATTAGGACCGGGTTGATGAGCTCCACATACGCCGTCGTGAGCTTCACGGATAATCTGTTGTGCTTCGTTATCAGAGAGACATCTCAATAGCAGTCCGTCGTAGGTCCGGCGATATAGGCACTTGTAGAAGAATGAAAAATATGCTGGAAGAATCTACGCAGCATCTTGATGCAGAGCAGCATAAACAGGGACCTCCAAAGCCACCGGGCGTACAACAGAGCTTTTTCCGCCAGATACAGCATGAAGAATGAGCCCAAAGGACCATCCGCGTAAGTGCAGTACGTCCAGGCCGCTCCAGCATAAGACAGAGTTCTTCATCGCCTCCATGGTGTAAAACTCGGCCGCTCTCAAAGTGGCATTAAAGCGTACGAGGAACGCTTCGTCTTCCCCGAGATGAACCTATCTAGTCACGCAGTGAACCTGACCTCTGACTCTTGATAAAAAGTGCTGCACGGCTATCCAGACGACGGCTGGAAACGATGGCAGACCCCTCGGGACGCGCCCTACAGTATGATGGCGGATCTTCGCATTTAATGCAGAGGATTTGGTTGAAAGATCATCGAACCGTCGTTTACTGAAGTCCCCTCAGCATAAACCGCTCTATTACGTATAAGGGAATACGCGGTCCTGTTTTACACAGGCGGACATGAGTTGTTTTACGTTCCGCAATAGACAAACCGCTGCCACGTCAAAAGCTGCACCTCGTACGGGGCTCGAGGCATGTCTCTATGTCTAATTGCACAGAGCGGTGATAGTTTTCCTCGAGGCACGTCTCTGCGATGGATGCACAGAAGAGCTGTAGGCCTTCAAAATACGTCTCCGCATTTAATGCACAAGATGATGGCAAATCTCTGTGGAAGATTTGATTATGTCTTCGAAAGCCGTAATTCTGGCTAAGACGTCCACATCAGCACTTTGGCACGGTACGCAGTGGCTTCTACGCCCATTCGAGGATCAGTGCTCACGCGGCTTCCAACGCCCTCTCAGTCTCGGCGACTATTCGGCTCCTATGCCTGTTCGGCTTCTACGCCTCGGCTCCTATGCCTATTCGGATCCTATGCCTGTTCGGCTTCTACGCCTCGGCTCTTATGCCTGTTCGGCTGCTATGCCTGTTCGACTTCTATTCCTATTTGGCTTCTATGCCATGGTGACAGACGTTGGCTTTTACGCCCACCTCTTCTACACAAGGGGTACCTACCTGCGTGGATTTTATGCCGTGATCTTCGTAGCAATAGTACACGTTGTGTCCCCTTAGTTGGACCCGTGTCATACGCTCATTCAAAAGATCATCCATACGCAGGCATTGGTTACTTTAACCTTTGTGTAAAAGGGTGCTGTGCTGTCCACTCCTCGGTTTTTACACCAACTGAGTGGTCACTGTCACCAAAACTCTATAAATAGAGACCCCTATCAATGGGGAACAAGGTCAAAAAACTTCAAACTAGAAGATCGAACAAGGAGAGAGGAGATCGAGAGAGGGAGAGAGAGAGAGAAGAGCCCGGAGCTCGGCAAAGAGTAGGGATCGACGACTTTGGCATCGTGCATCCACCCTCCTTTGCAACCTTCGAAGCTGCTACCTGTCTTCCACGGCACTTCTTCAACATCGTGTAGTCCAAGGGCTAAAATGATCGACCGCAGATCAGACACCTATAGCAATTTATACCCAGATTAAATAAATTGTACTCCCACATCCACGTATAGGATTACCTTGTACAAGTTTGTTTGTAAACAAAGGGGCGCGGGTTTCGTACAAGCCCCGTCATTGAAATACACTTTCATTCTTTCGTTTAAAACCACAAACAAGATGGCGACTCTACTGGGGACGTCTTTCTCTTTTGACGAGGAAGTAATTGCTCAACACGATGCGGTATCTATAGGAACCGTAAAGAAAACACTGGTCGTCCATTTCGACCAGTCAGCCTACGAAGACATGCTTCGAGCCGGGGGTAGCTCTCACCCTCTCTCCGTCCAAGACAACAGGAAGCTGCGAAAAGTGTGGATGCCCAAGACATCCTCTACTATTCCTGTGGACTCTCCGATCTCTCCGATCTCTCCGACAAATGAGGTTGTAGCATTGCTCCCTCCGTGCACTGCACGTAAAATTCAGTCTCCCGCTATGCGCGGTACAGACGAAACTTCGGGCAAAGCCTCAGCGCTAAACCAGAGGTATCCACTGCGCTCTACGCGTAGGAACCAGTCTCCCGTTACGCACGGTACAGACGAAACTTCGGGCAAAGCCTTAGCGCTAACCCAGGAGTACCCACTGCGCTCTACGCGTAGAAACCAGTCTCATGCTACGAGCGGTACAGACAAAACTTCTGATAGTGCCTCGGCGCCAAGACGGAAGTACAGATCACGCTCCACGCGCAAGACAATATCTGATCCCCACGATAGACCAGACGAACGCTGTGATCTCCGCAAAGGAAGGCAAGCGGCAGAATACTCAACCTCTCGGCCTTTGCGCCGACGAATGAACGATCTGCATCCCCTCCCGATTGCGCAAGAAGCCAGTGGCCCGCGGAAGACCTCTTCAGCTTTGCGTCGATCTGAGCAAATCTCCACACTACGCCAGGCGAAATCCTTCGACGTAATGCGAGCCCAAGTCGCAGAAAACAGAAGGAACAAGTCATCATCTTCTTCCACGACTCCCTCTGACCTGCGCAAATATCTAATCCAGAAGCATAAAAAGAGGGGATCCCCCAATATGTCTACTATGCCTCCTAGCGAGCACTGTTGTAATGGTCATAAAGTTGTGATTAGTTGCTGCTGTTCTAAAGCTAAGCAATCAGTTTTTGACCGGTTGAGCTACCCTCTGTCTTTTCAGGGAGAGGAACCCGCGCATGCATCTGTGAACATGGCTTCACACGAACATAGAAGGGGGTCAAGCTCAAGACGTCATCCCTCCAGGCCTCCGAGCCAAAGAAGGTTCAATGAGCTCCTTAGCAACACTGAGGCCGGGGTGTTCCAAAACACTCGCGCGAGGTCGCGACAGCCAGCTTCGTTCTCTTCTGATTCCGACGCTGGGGGTCGCCAAGCCCCCGAATCAGAAGCAGAAAGTGTAGAGTCGACTTCTACAGCGACCTATACTAACCCTTCAATGACGCCCAGGGAGAGGGGAATTTACGTCGTTGAAGATGAACGCGAGGAAGCTTCACCGTCAGAAAACACGGAGCAACGTATCGCCACACTGGAGACATCTCTGAAACAAATACAATCCATGATGGAGAACATGCACCAGATGATGCTAACTTAGCACGCAACTGCAATGGCTCAAGCACCGGCCCTGCCAACTCAGATACGAGTGGGGGTGGACTTACCACCATCCAGTCCGAGCCAAGAGCCTGCGCTAGATCAGGAGTCAGCAGTTCCTCCGCTTCCTCACTCGCAGAATATACTGCCTCCCGTCGGAGTCACGATACAACCAACTCCGCACCACTCCGTAGGCCCGCTTCCAACAGAAGATTCGATGCGGGCAGTACGAGAGTTGAAAGCCCAGTTCGACGCCTTGAAGCATAAAGATCAGCTCAAGAAACTGGGAATTAACCAGCCTTACCCAGCTATCTGGGAAGAAGTTCCTTTTCCTCCAAAGTACAAGCCTCAGACTATGGCTCTGTTCGAGGGAAAAATATCACCAAGTCAGTACATGAACTATTTCAGTATGATGACGGTGTTGCTACAAGGGAACGATGCCCTCCTCACTTGGGTGTTCAAAGGCTGTCTCTCGGGAGTAGCCTATCAGTGGTACCGTAGCCTGGCGGATAACTGCATTACTTCCTTCGAGGACTTCAGAGCTTTATTCTTCACACGATTCTACGAGGGAGGAATGGACATGTCCATGTCCTCTCTTATCGAAGTCAAACAGAAAGAAAAGGAGGACGTTCGCATCTTCATCGAACGTTTTCGACAGGCCACCTTACAAATGCCTCCAGGAGTTCCGGACTCTGCATTGGTAGACATTTGCAGGAAGAACCTCCTCCCCGTGGTCTCGGTGTTCACAGGACCATATCAGTTCCATGACTGGCCCTCGTTCATTATCTCGGCCGTTGCCGCCGAAGACAACAGTCGCAAGGCGTGCGACAATGGCATCATGATCTGCGCCTCTAACCGGGGCAAGAGGTCATCTCCTAGCAACGACCATCCTCGTGGTCCCAAAGGGAAAGAAGCTCTGGCAATCAACACGTCCAGGCCAAAGATTGCGGCAACCGCACAGACGAGACCCGGGACTGCCAGGCCCGTTGAGGTCTACTCTTTCGACGATTACGATATCCCAAGTATATTCGAATGTCTTGTCAAAAGTGGCAAGATCATCCTTCCGGAGCTGAGGCGACCCCAAGAAGTTGGCAGTACTAGCGACCCCAAATACTGCATCTTCCACAGATACGTACACCACCCGACGAAGGCATGTTACGTACTGAAGAGGAAGATCCAGGGGTTGATCGATGCTAAAGCCATCACTCTGCACAACACTAAAAAGACGGTCACGGCCAACATGATCTCTTTACAGTTTGGCAGTCTGCCTCCCCAGGAGATCCCGAATGGTGTTGCACCTATCTCCCGGACAACGATGAACATCGTCAACCTCCCTCCAGCTAGAGGTCAAAATCGCGACCTGGTACCCCTAACCACTCGGCAAGGCGAGATCATGTGGGTTCACCCAGACTTGGTGTCAGAGCTCGAGGAAGACACCAACGCTACTAAAGCTGCGTCTAGAAAGAGCTCCAAACGCAAACTATGCCATATGGTCGCGACTTCTTCGCCATCAGACGAAGACGAAGTACTAGCTGCAACCCGCTCAGGGAGAGCTTACCTCAATGACTACGGAGCAAGTCAGGAAGGTACACCAGCAGACACTCCAGCTGCCAACCCGTCGGGACCCGAGCCCATCATACCGGAGACCGGTCCCCCAAGACCAACTCCGGCAGAGAAGGGGAAGCAAAAGGAAGTCCGCTTTGATAAACCTGTGAAAAACATTCCTAACAAGGGTTTAGAGAAGCCGTACAAGTTCGACATCCTGGCCCAACTTGCTAATACGCCAGCCAGGCTGTCCATCTTCGAGCTGCTCAGGCTCTCCCAGGACACCCGTCTAGCCTTGAGCGAAGCACTGATGCAGGCAGAGGCATACTTGACCCAGCTCAAGTCCCCCGACGAAGAACCGATGGCGTGTCCCCAATGCCACAGCGTGATGGAAGTGGTCCCAAACATCACTTTCACCCAAGATGACATGATGTTAAAATATAACAGACATGATAGACCCCTCTATTACACAGGGTACATCGGTTCCATGGAGGTCGACCGGATTCACATAGATTCGGGGTCGTCGATCAGCATCATCCCTCACAGTCTGCTTAGACCACTGAGGATTCCTACCAGCGAACTGGCTTTAACCACCACCACAATCGTGGGTTTCAACGCTGGAAGGAGTAAACCGTTGGGAAAAATTCGCCTAAGGATCCAGATTGGCAACCTTAGATCAGTGGCCACATGTTACGTCATCGATTCAGAGGTATCCTACAACATTTTGCTGGAAAGACCGTGGATCCACGACCACAACATAGTTCCTTCAACTCTACACTAATGCCTTAAATATGTAGACGCACAGGGAACAGTACAAACGGAGGTTGCTGACCTAAATCCGTTCAAAGGAGTAGAATCCTACTATTCTGATGTCGTGTTGTACTCTCAAGACCACGCGGAAGAAGTGCCAAGCGAGGCAGAGAAGGAATCCCACCGGGAGCCGGAAGGACCCTCCACCATCCTACCACTGTCAATCAGAGTGAAGGGACGAACCACTCGGCCAAAAGCCATGGAGCCTATGGATATCCACCTGGGCAAGTCCAGATCAAGAAGTGATCCTCTCGTGATCACTTTGCACCAGAAGCCTCCTCCCCTAGTCATCAACATTCGGCGCAACAAGCAGCCGACTGATGTAAATACAACCAGGAACGGAGTTCCAGATGATAATAAACATCCTCTTTTCCGGTACATCGGTGCTCGAATTCCGAAACAGGAATCCACTCCCCACGACGAGGTAGAGCCCATAGCACAAAACTTCTTGGCAGCTATAGATTCCTATCACCCATACGTCTGGGAGGCAGCATCACCATCCAATGTCGTCACAGCATATGGACCGCACGAGGACTCTATCTTCCTTGTCCCGCCTACCTACGGCAGCCAGCGTACAATAGTCTTCGGCCGCATGCGCAATCAACCGACCGTCCACGAAGATTCTTTCGACGACGATGCCGGAGAAATGCAGGTTCGCCGATACAGCCCGCAAGCGCTGAGGATCATGCAAAACATGGGCTACGACTTGAAGCGGAAGCCGGGCCTCAACTACGGTAGAGGCAGACGAACGCCACCATGCGGTAACACCCGCTATCAACAGACCCGTTTCGGATTAGGGTATGCCGCCTCCTCCGAGTCAGGCAAGGGTGTCTTTTCTTCCTTTCAAGACGATTCGTCACCCTCCGACTCACCTGATGCTCCCGAACGGGCATTATCAGTAAATATGGTAGTGACAGATCCTCTCGAGGCAAACGAACCAGAGTTTGAGCCATTTGAAAATGACCTTTGGGCCCGACAAATGGATACACAATGGGAATTTTGCTTCGAGCAGAGAGAACCTCCCACTAAAGATGAAGTAATCTAGATCAACGTCGGGGACGAGCTCTCACCAAAGCCGATATTTATCAGTAACAATCTGGCCCTAGCTGAAAGGGAAGAGGTTATTCAACTGATAAAAGAATATATCGACGTCTTTGCGTGGAATTATGAGGATATGCCGGGACTTGATCCAAAAGTGGCTACCCATAAACTCAACATATTGCCCGATTCGAAGCCTGTAAAGCAGCACCAGCGCCGGTTCTGCCCGGATATGATGGACGCCATTGAAGCTGAAGTCAAAAAGTTGATAGCCTGCGATTTCATCCGGGAGGAACAATATCCCGACTGGGTCGCCAACGTTGTCCCAGTCATAAAAAAAAAAAGGAAAATACGCATCTGCATCGATTACCGAGATCTGAATGCAGCCTGCCCCAAGGATGAATTCCCCCTTCCCATCACGGACATCATGATCGATAACACCT
The DNA here is from genome assembly GCA_036927795.1 of Iris macrosiphon. Lineage (NCBI taxonomy): Eukaryota > Viridiplantae > Streptophyta > Magnoliopsida > Asparagales > Iridaceae > Iris > Iris macrosiphon. The sequence goes on along the minus strand of JAYESA010000010.1, from coordinate 81,319,418 downwards.
GCGGCTTTGAGCGCATGTCTTTCATGGACGGGTTCTCAGGATACAATCAAATCAAGATGCATCCTGAAGACGAGAAGCACACTGCCTTCCGAACACCACTGGGGGTATATTGCTATACGGTCATGCCCTTTGGATTGAAGAACGCCGGGGCTACATACCAACGGGCTATGAGTAGCATATTCCATGAGCATTTACGCAAGACAGTGAAATGTTACGTAGACGACATAGCCGTCAAAAGCCACCTCAGAAGTGATCACATCCGAGACCTGAGGACGGTATTCGAGTTAATGCGCCAGTATCAACTCAAGATGAACCCTACAAAGTCCTTTCTGGGTGTATCTAGTGGCAAATTCTTGGGATTCGTCATTACCGCCAAAGGCATCCAAGTGGACCCTGACAAAGTCCAGGCAATTGTAGAGATGCGACCGCCTCGTAATCTGAGGGAGCTCAGGGGGTTTCAAGGACGTTTGGCTTATATTCGGCGGTTCATGTCCAACCTCTCAGGGAGATGTCAGCCCTTTTCTTATCTCATGAAGAAAGGTGTATCCTTCGTATGGGATAGAACCTGTCAGCAGGCGTTCGAAGATATCAAGCGCTACCTCACCAGTCCGCCAGTTCTGGCGCCTCCCGTCATGGGAAGGCCATTCTTGCTGTACGTTCGAGCAATGGATCATTCGCTAGGAGCCCTCCTCGCACAGAAGAACGACGCGGGCCACGAACAGGCTATCTACTACCTCAGCAGCATGATGGTCGGGGCCGAGCACCGGTACAACCCAGTGGAGAAAGAATGCTTGGCTCTGATGTTCGCTATCCAGAAGATGCGACACTATGTCACCGGCCAAACGATTCATATCATCTCCAGGATTAACCCTCTCCGGGTACTGATGAGTAAACCAAGTGCTCTTAATTCCCGACTCACGACTTGAGCAATGCTGCTAACACCATATGACATGGTGTATGTCCCGCAGAAGTCCATCAAAGGCCAAGCATTGGCCGACTTCCTAGCTGCTCATCCGATCCTGGAGACCTCCAGACTATACGAAGATATCCCTGATGAAGTTGCAGAATATAATTCCACGACGGAAGGTGACGCATGGCAACTATTCTTCGATGGTGCCTCCCGAACCAGTCCCAAGGGAAATATTATTTCAGGAGTAGGAGTCGTCCTGGTCGCCCCTGACCAACTCGTTATCTACCGGGCATACTCCCTTAGCGAGCCATGCTCCAACAATGTGGCGGAGTACAACACCCTACTAATCGGGCTCCAAGTCGCTAAAGAGCTGGGGGTCGAATCCCTGGAAGCTTTCGGTGATTCTCTGCTTATCGTCAATCAAGTCAGAGGAATATATGAAGTCCGGAATCCAGACCTCATCCCCTATCACCAAGCAGCAGTCGAGATAGCCATGACATTCAAAGGGTTCTTCCTAGAGCATGTGCCTCGATCTCAGAATCTGGAGGCTGATGCCCTAGCCAGTCTAGCCGCAGATCTGGCTACTCCTATAAGAAGGCAGACTTCGGTAATCCTTCTTAACAAAGATTTGTTCTGTGTGAAGAACAACTCTCACATAGAATGCAGCTACGCTGTAAACACCGATCCTCCTACGAGAGATTGGAAAAGTCCCTTTATAGATTTTATAGCATACGGAATCTTGCCGGAGGACCCCAAGGAAGCAGTATCCGTCAAGAGACGATCATTACGCTTCTACTTCGATGCATCTTCGCAGTACTTATATCGCCGGACCTACAATGGACTACTATTGAGGTGTCTCTCTAACGACGAAGCACAGCAGATTATCCGTGAAGCTCACGACGGCGTATGCGGAGCGCATCAACCCGGTCCTAAGCTGCAAGATCGCATCAGGAGAATGGGCTATTATTGGCCCACTATGATCGCAGATGCAATACGGTATGCAAGACATTGCAGGGCCTGTCAGGTTCATGTGGACTTCATACATCAACCGTCGGAACACCTACATCCTACGGTCGCATCCTGGCCTTTCGAAGCATGGGTATGGATGTCATCGGTCCTATTCACCCGTCTTCTTCCAGAGGTCACCAGTTCATACTGGCCATCACGGATTACTTCTCCAAATGGGCGAAGGCAATCCCTCTTACTGAGGTAAAGGCATCCAATGTGATCAACTTCATCAAGCATCATGTCATTTATCGCTTCGGGATACCCCGGAGGATAATCCACGACAATGGGCCTCAGTTCATCAGTCAAGCGTTTCATCGGTTTTACGATAAAAATCGGATACACAATATCGCCTCTACTGCGTACTATCCAGCTGCTAATGGTTTGGCGGAAGCTTTCAACAAAACCATTTTCAAACTCCTGAAGAAATTCGTCTCCTCGAACAAGAGAGATTGGAATGAGAAGCTGGGCGAATGCCTCTGGGCATACCGCACAACGGTGCGAACGCCAACAGGTTATACCCCATTCTCGCTGGTCTACGGGAGCGAAGCGGTTCTCCCTATTGAGATCCAGATCCCGTCACTCAGGATAGCTGTGGCTAATGAGCTGACTCAAGAAAAGAATGACCTTTTAAGGCTTCAAGAGCTAGAAGGATTAGACGAGAAATGTTTCCAAACTCAACAGCGCATCGCGCTCTACCAAGCACGCATTTCCAGGGCTTTCGATCGTAAAGTAAAGGAAATAGTGTTCAAAGTCGGCGAGCTAGTTTTAGCCGTAAGAAGGCCAATGATTCTTACTCACAGAAGTAAAGGCAAATTCTAGCCCAAATGGGAGGGCCCTTATGTGATCGAGACAACGTTCTCAAACGGCGCCTACAGGCTGGCCCAGCCTAATGGAGACCTGTTAATGGCTCCTATCAACGGCAAATTCCTGAAAAGGTACTATGCTTAACCTCCTCTGCTCAAGTGGAATACAGCGAAAACCTCAATTCTGACAAAATTACTTCCAAAACAAAACTAGTCGAGTCACGTTTCTATCATGTTCATATAACCTCTGAATAGATGCGGTCGACTAATTTAGAAACCAAGATCCTATCATGTCCATACTACCTCTGATAGTGTCCTACCTACAAGCTTTAGCAAAAGCACATCTCTATCATGTCCGTATGACCAATGAATAGATATGTCCTGCTAAAAGTTTACCAAGAGCCTATCATGTCCATACTACCTCTGATAGTGTCCTACCTACAAACTTTAGCAAAAGCACATCTCTATCATGTCCGTATGACCAATGAATAGGTATGTCCTGCTAAAAGTTTACCAAGAGCCTATCATGTCCATACTACCTCTGATAGTGTCCTACCTACAAGCTTTAGCAAAAGCACATCTCTATCATGTCCGTATGACCAATGAATAGATATATCCTGCTAAAAGTTTACCAAGAGCCTATCATGTCTATACTACCTCTGATAGTGTCTTACCTACAAGCCTTAGCCAAGGCACATTTCTATCATGTCCGTATGACCAATGAATAGAAATGTCCCGCTAAAGTTACCGAGAGTTTATCACGTCCATACTACCTCTGATATCACTCTCACCCAAACCTGTCATTTACATTCAATGATGGGTCTACAAAGTCAGAAAAGAGCCGCTTTATTCCCAAAAGAGAGCAAAATTACATCTGGAAAAATAAAAGGAGGAGGGATACATCATGATGGCGGAGTAGTCAGATCGCGAATCAGCCGCTCCAGTGCAGCTATCCTCTCATTCCTGAAAAACAAAGCATCGATGCGAGCCTGCTCCAGCCGTGCCTCGGGAGTGTTCGTAAGGGTCAGCTCAGCCCTTGCCCGAAGACAGCCTACACGGGCAGCCTCTGTACGGTCCAGATCCCGTCGCGCTGCGCTCAGTCGACCAGTCGCTACACCCAGACCTGCTAACGACTGAGAAGCATACTCATCTGCCAAAGCAAGTTTTTCCCTCAGCTTGCGGGCCCTCGCTGCGTTCCCTTCGTGCTCGGATCGGCACTTTGTCTCAACAGCAAGAGCCTCTTCCACGACAGCCTTTCTTTCGTCCATCGCCAGCTTGTGCGTCATGATGGAGTTGTCTAGACTTTCCAGCTTTGCAGCAAGCCGCGCAGTCATGGCATCGTATCTGATCTGGACATCAGGGCCAAGGCTGCCCCCAGTCAGCTGCAGGTAGTCGTTAATGGGTTGCTCTAAGCCATTAACCACCGCCTCTAGGGCGTCTGCTACCCCAGGATCACCGAGCTCCCTGACAACCCCAATCGAGAACTGGGGAGTCTTCTTCAAGCGCTCGAAGTCTAGGCTCTTCGCCAGCACCATTGATACCATCATTTTCAAACCGGTATAGAAGAGGCTGGTATGTTGCTCGGTCAACGCAACTAGATTCGACTGAACGCCAGGGGTGGTCGTGATACTAGCAAGTCCCCCTCCGGGAATAATTGCAGATGAAGTGGCCACACCCGCCGCCTCGACAGGCGGTGCGACCAGGTGAGGCGCGACAACAATGGCCGAAGTCATCGGCATACTCACAAGAGGCGAGGTCACGGTGACAGGTTCACCCTCCTCTTGAGATAACGAGACCGCTCCAGGCGAGCTAGCCCCCGAAGGAATCTCCTCCTCAAAATCAGGCGCCTCCGTATCATCGCCAGGAGCCGAAGCAGAGCCAGAAGGCGCTTCAACGCTATACTCCCCGTGGACACCGCCCCCTGAAAAGAGGACAAGAAAATTGGTATCAGTATAATAATAACCTTTCTAGGGGAAGATGTAAAAGACGGCATTTACCCGGAGCCAACGGCATATACGACGCATCTGCAGCCGAGATAGCTAGACCACGCCTCAGGTCTGCAATACAGACCGTCATACCCGGAGAAGGGGGTGGGCCGACCTACATCGCCAAGAGTTCGGTCAAGCCCTCACCAAAACGCGGCCGAGGTTCGTCGGCTGGAGCCTCGCTAGGCATGCTCCCTGACACAACGGGAGCTTCACCCACTGCTGGCCCAGGAAAAGATTCTTCTATCTGCCACGGCCATGCAGGCAATCTCGTCCCGCTACCTGAAGCAGTAGCAACGACGGTAGCCCCAAGCGAAGATTCCCCGGCCCCGCCAGCCGGAACTGTAGAAGGTCCCTCTCTAAAAGGCGAAGAACCTCCAGCCAAAGAATCATCCCTGATGTGGGGAGATGCAGGCTCACTCCCGGGAGCCTCAACATCAAGAATGCGGAGAGAACGAGCAACCGTCTCCTTCCTCCTCTTACGAAGAGAAGCTTCCTTTGGAGCAAATGCCCGCCGCTTCCCAGAAGAGACTACCAATGCCCCCGCTGGCAGAGGCACTTCATACCTCGGCACCGACACCAGTGGCTCATCCGGAGTGCCAGACTCCTCGCCCTCGTCGGGAGAAACCGAAGGGACGTCAACTCTTCCCCCAGGCTTGGGAGAAGGCACCCTGAAGCTTCCACGTAGGTCAAAATCGCGATGGAAGGTGTTGGTCGCCACATAAAACTGGGCATAAGAATGGAGGATGCGCAGCTCCGCGGAGGTTGTAACCTCCGGCACAATAATGGTTGCCCTCGTGCAACCCATGATAAAATATCGCCACCCTCTGGCTCCATCAATGAGTCCGCCCTTGGACCTGAAGCTGGTGATGGCATTGCCCACGTACAATTGATCGTACCCAAACTGCCTGGCAAACCGACTAGGCAAGTAGGGCTCAAAGAAGCAGTGATCTTCACTCCTGTACAGCAGATGGGAAGGTCTAATACAGACCAACCAATTGAAGGCTTCCGGAAAAAGATCAGTCTTCTCTCTCCCTGAATCCTTAAGCCATGTCCCCAATTGATCATGAGGTACGGAGGGGACAATACAGAGGAGCTTCCAGCTGTGGCAGAGGTTCAACACCAACCGACAGTCCAGAACTGTGTTCATATTCCAGGGAGAGTCCTTGTAGTTCAGCAAAAAACTACCCCCAGAGCTGCTACCAGTGCCGGGAGACATCACCCGAGGATTGTAAAGAATTAACCAGCCCATCAGGTACAGGTATGGTAGTTCCACCCTGGGAAAACTCTCGTGCCGAGCTTCATCGACGAGCAACCCATCTGTCATAGCTCTCAGGCCCGTCTGAATACGGCACACCATGGCAGGAAGCAAGCCCAATCTTGCCCCAAACACCAGACGTACCGCAGGCCACAAGATGTTTCGGTGAATGCGGTCCGCAGACGAAGTACCAGGCACTACCACTCGCCGCAGCCATATGGAAAGGAAACCGGCCAGCTGGGCTTCCTTAGACAAATGCCGACGGCAACACCTCAAATAACTACTGGCCGTAGTGCCTTCGGGGTACTTTTCTACCCCCTCAGCGAGAATCTGATCCGGAGCCTTGGCATCTCCCATAAGATCCTTGACGACCTGGGCACTGAGAACGCTCAAACAGTTCACGGGTTCGTTCTTCCCCCCTGAGACTTTCTCCAACTTGGCGGCCCTAGCCCGGTGAAAGAAGAGATAGGATATCCACTTGGTGGTGTGAGCCAAATCAGAAGGCTCATTGTAAAAAGCGGTACACGCGAAGTATTGGCACATCAGCTCCTGATATACTTCCACCACCCGAGAGTCCGAATCCCCCAACTCCCGATTGGTGGGGACGTACTCTTCATAAGGGGTATCCCCCATCGGCATTCTCGAGATCGCTGCCATCTCATGCAAGGCTAATCCCAATTCCCCCAGCGGAGTGGCGAAAGTTTCGGTAAGCGAAATATATCGCTCCATCAGCGCCAGGAACAAGTTAGGGTTCGGAGGCAACCCAACCCTCGTCGTACTCACAGCGGCGTACAGTCTGATGACCTCCAGCTCTCTCCGGAAGCGCTTCAGGGCCTAGTCTACTAGGCAGGTCCATCGGGAGTTGGTCGGGGTAATCCATCCATTGTACCGAGGGTTCTCCTGGGAGTATACCCCACCTCGTCCCATGAAGGCATTACAAAAAGTCGGCAATTGGGCCGGCTGGATCACCGAGCTGTCTTCACTCGGGACACTGCCCGGGCGCAGCCCCCTGGGCAACATCACAGCACCGGAAGGGCGATTGACAAACGACCCCTGGTCAGCTCCTTTCAAATGAAAGATCTTCCCCGGCTTACCGTGAAGATCAGGAGTCAACGTCCACGATATCCTCCTGGAATGCGTCGCATGGAAGAAAGTTGAGATAGGGTAATCCCTCGGCATCGTTGGCAGATACAGGACCAGATTCCCGGCAAGGAAAACCCAGGGTTCCCTCTTGGGCTTCGTCTGAGACCGTTTGTCAATCATGTCCCCGAAGAGGAAAGCTGGCTTTATGTACCGCTCCCCGTCTAGGTGTGTCAGGGGCTCTCCGTTGATCATACTCAGCAGTGCCCGCTCGCCCTGAGACGATATCAAGATCTCCCTTCCCTCAGGATACTGGGGTCCAGAGATGAGAAATGCCACATGGGACAGATCCTCCAGGTAGTTCGAATGCAGCATCCCTGCAGCGGAACCCATCACCCCGGCCAGTGGAGACTCACCCAAATCAACTGCAAAAGTGCAAGAAGAAAATGTCACTATAAAATCCTGCACGAAAGTACTAACCAAAGAAACGACAGTCTGTGCTTTACGCAAAGACTGTACAATGTTGGTCATTTTACGCCGGAAGTCTCATACGAAGGCGTAATAGGCAGTATGCATCCCGTGCTCTACGCCGGACTGCCAAAATTCTAGTGGTTACGCCAAAGGTTCCGTATCCAGGCGTAAAACTAAAATTTTATAGAATACCCCAAGTTTTCGGTAGTCAGGGCTGTCACGCCCGGAACTGCGGAAAATGGTGGAGTTCTTACGCTGGTACATTAGAAATGTGGGCGTAAAAGATAAAGACGTCTCCGTGCATCATCTTCCTCAGGGAGGCTATCAGCACAGAAGACGACCTAGCGCGGTCACGTTCAACGTGTGCGAAGGATTTCTCTTCGTCGTTCTTATCATCCCAAAAGCTTTACCTCTCAGACCGGGTGCACTACTCGTCGGCGAGATATTTCGCTCAGAAGGAAGTTCGCCTTGCCTGACCGGAGACTCCCTCGCTGGGACAGGAGAAGAAGAACCTATGTCCTTTCCCTTAGCGGAGGAGGTTTGCTTCAGCGCCATTTCTGAAGACTCGAAGTGCTCGGAGAAGGAACGAGGAAAAAACTCGGACAGTCGAGAACTCTCTTTCGCATAAGACGGGTGAAAGGTTTCTCTCTCCAAAGTGTGGGATATATATAGAGTTCAGGACGACTCCTCGAATCCTCGGACGGACTCCTCGAAACCCCAACCAGATCTCGTAAATTAATAGTTGGTTATGATTGGATGCTACGTCAGCCCACTACCCTCGAAAGACGGACAGTCAGCGAATTCGAACGATTTTTTGTGCAAGACGGTTCAGCGGGCTCTACGCTAAAGGAGCTTTCTACGCTCGACAGCAACGGATCTACGATTTTACGCTCGCAAGCTAGAAGTCTATAGTTTTACGCCCGGATGCCTTTGTGCTCGGTAGCTTTTATGCTCGAGAGGCCACAAACCTACGACTTTCACGCTCAGCAGATACCAAATCGACGATCTCACGCTCGGTGGCGCTCAGTTTACGCTCAGAAGCAACAGATCCGCAAAACCTCACGCTCGAAGGAATTTTCTTTTCAGGAGCTACAAATCAAACAGTTCTACGCTAAAGAAGTTTTCTACGCTCGACAGCAACAGATCTACGGCTTTACGTTCGACAGCTATAAGTCTATAGTTTTATGCCCGGATGCCTTTGTGCTCGGTAGCTTTTATGCTCGAGAGGCAACAAACCTACGACTTCACGCACAGGAACCACAAGTCTACGATTTCACGCTCGATGGTGTTTTACGCTCATAGGCAACAGATCTACAATCCTACGCTAAAGGAGCTTTTCTACGCTCGACAGCAACGAATCTAACGGCTTTACGTTCGACGGCTACAAGTCTATGGTTTTTCTTGCCCGGATGCTTTTGTGCTCGGTAGCTTTTATGCTCGAGAGGCAACAAACCTACGACTTTATGCTCAGGGACCACAAGTCTACGATTTCACGCTCGATGGTGTTCTTACGCTCAGAAGCTACAGACTGATGATTTCACGCTCCACGACTTTTCGCATATCAGAACAGTCCCCAAGGCGGTCAATTGCAAAGAGTTCACACAGAAGATACTCGTTCTTGACCCAGAGCATCCCAAATACCCGAAGTATACAGAGTTCATACATTGAGAAATTACTCTTCTTGGGTCCAAAATTGGAGGTTCATCCAGATTCCAGTCTGAACATCTCGTCTATCAAGATGGCAATTCAGTTTTGACAGCCAACACCTCGACCCTGTTTCAAGGAAATTTTGAGAGATCATTCTTGAAGACGAAGTCTGAACAAGAGTTCTATTCATCAGAAAAACTCTACGCAGTCCCTCAGTCCTAGCAACAGGACAGTTCCAAATGTTCAAAAATGCTCGAGCCGCGTCCTATGGACTACTCGCTATACGTAAAGAACGGGGCCTAATACTCTTTCTATCAGAGTCAGCGTAAGGATTCAGACGTGTCAAAGCTACACATATTCAGACTTCACAGCAACATATGGCAAGACGATCATATGAAGAAGAAGAAGACAATTTTATTAAAATCAAAATCATGATTACATATGAGGAAAATCCAATCTACAAGGGTTTTTCTCTATTCTTCATGATTACATCTGAGGGAATCTCCATCTACAAATGGAACCCCCCATCGTCGTCGGAAGGCCGCCCCAGAATCTGTTTTACCAGGTTCTCGCATCGGTTCAGGTCTTCCTCTTCTTCCAAGAAGATGTTTAGTGGCGGGAGGATAAAAAATGGGCGTAGACCCATACTCCAACAGAAGGCAGATTACAAATTGCTTTCCTGCCTCCAGCGCCATGACAGATCACGTTGGGATATTTCTCCCAACTCGATCCCGGACGGAGCCAGTCTATCTGCTCTCGTCCCCAGAGGTAACGAAAGAAGACGCCGCTTGCAAGCGGCCTGGTCTAACACGACCCTTCCTCTCTCCTGGTGCAACGCCATATGAAGTTGCTGATTATCCCGAGCAAAGGAGGCTAAGATATCCTTCCATGATCCACAATTGCAGTGGACACTTGCTCGAAGACGTCGTCTTTTTTGGCTCCCTACACGCTGGAAGAACATGATCTCCTTCTTCCTCAGATCGACCCGACGAACTCCGGCGATCATCTAAGCGTGGTGATGGGAATGTGGTGAGAACAGGTTCACCTCCCCAGCCTTTTTATAGGCAAAAGAGATCACAGCGGTCCCCAATAAATTTGCCATAAAGTCAGCAGCGACCGTTTCAACGCTCCACTCAGAAATGTTTCGAGTTACGAGGGGCCATTCATGCTTCATTCAAAGCGTTTCAAATTCTGAGAAATTTAAAAGCTTTGAAGGGGGTCTTGTAGAAGCATAAAAAATACGCTGGGAGAATCTACGCAGCATCTTGATGCAGAGCAGCATAAACATGGACCTCCAAAGCCACCGGGCGTACAACAGAGCTTTTTCCGCCAGATACAGCGTGAAGAATGAGCCCAAAGGACCATCCGCGTAAGTGCAGTACGTCCAGGCCGCTCCAGCATAAGACAGAGTTCTTCATCGCCTCCATGGCGTAAAACTCGGCCGCTCTTAAAGTGGCATTAAAGCGTACGAGGAACGCTTCGTCTTCCCCGAGATGAACCTGTCTAGTCACGCAGTGAACCTGACCTCTGACTCCTGACAAAAAGTGCTGCACGACTACCCAGACGATGGCTGGAAACGATGACAGACCCCTCGGGACGCACCCCACAGTATGATGGCGGATCTTCGTATTTAATGCAGAGGATTTGGTTGAAAGATCACCGAACCGTCGTTTACTGAAGTCCCCTCAGCATAAACTGCTCTATTGCGTATAAGGGAATACGCGGTCCTGTTTTACACAGGCGGACATGAGCGGTTTTACGCTCCGCAATAGACAAACCGTTGCCACGTCAAAAGCTGCACCTCGTACGGGGCTCGAGGCACGTCTCTACGTCTAATTGCACAGAGCGGTGACAGTTTTCCTCGAGGCACATCTCTGCGACGGATGCACAGAAGAGCTGCAGGCCTTCAAAACACGTCTCCGTATTTAATGCACAAGATGATGGCAAATCTCTGTGGAAGATTTGATTATGTCTTCGAAAGCCGTAATTCTGGCTAAGACGTCCACATCAGCACTTTGGCACGGTACGCAGTGGCTTCTACGCCCATTAGAGGATCAGTGCTCACGCGGTTTCCAACGCCCTCTCAGTCTCGGCGACTATTCGGCTCCTATGCCTGTTCGGCTTCTACGCCTCGGCTCCTATGCCTATTCGGCTCCTATGCCTGTTCGGCTTCTACGCCTCGGCTCCTATGCCTGTTCGGCTCCTATGCCTGTTCGGCTGCTATGCCTATTTGGCTTCTATGCCATGGTGACAGACGTTGGCTTTTACGCCCACCTCTTCTACACAAGGGGTACCTACCTGCGTGGCTTTTATGCCGTGATCTTCGTAGCAATAGTACACGTTGTGTCCCCTTAGTTGGACCCGTGTCATACGATCATTCAAAAGATCATCCATACGCAGGCATTGGTTACTTTAACCTTTGTGTAAAAGGGTGCTGTGCTGTCCACTCCTCGATTTTTACACCAACTGAGTGGTCACTGTCACCAAAACTCTATAAATAGAGACCCCTATCAATGGGGAACAAGGTCAAAAAACTTCAAACTAGAAGATCGAACAAGGAGAGAGGAGATCGAGAGAGGGAGAGAGAGAGAGAGAAGAGCCCAGAGCTCGACAAAGAGTAGGGATCGACGACTTTGGCATCGTGCATCCACCCTCCTTTGCAACCTTCGAAGCTGCTACCTGTCTTCCACGGCACTTCTTCAACATCGTGTAGTCCAAGGGCTAAAGTGATCGACCGCAGATCAGACACCTATAGTAATTTATACCCAGATTAAATAAATTGTACTCCCACATCCTCGTATAGGATTACCTTGTACAAGTTTGTTTGTAAACAAAGGGGCACGGGTTTCGTACAAGCCCCGTCATTGAAATACACTTTTATTCTTTCGTTTAAAACCACAAACAGCACTGTAATGATGCGTCGAAGTAGAAGCACAATGATCGTCTTTTGACGGATACTGCTTCTTTAGGGTCCTTCGGCAAGATTCTGTATGCCATAAAATCTACAAAGGGACTTTTCCAATCTCTCGTAGGAGGATCGGTGTTCACAGCGTAGCTGCGTTCGATATGGAAGTTGTTCTTCACACAAAATAAATCTCTGTTAAGAAGGATTACCGAATTCTGCCTTCTTATAGGAGTAGCCAAATCTGCAGCTAGACTGGCTAGGGCATCAGCTTCTAGATTCTGAGATCGAGGTACATGCTCTAGGAAGAATCTTTTGAATGTCATCGATATCTCGACCGTTGCTCGGTGATAGGGGATGAGGTCTGGATTCCAGACTTCATATATTCCTCTGACTTGATTGACGATAAGTAGAGAATCACCAAAAGCTTCCAGAGATTCGACCCCCAGCTCTTTAGCGACTTGGAGCCCAATTAGCAGAGCGTTGTACTCTGCCACATTATTGGAACAGGGCTCGCTAAGAGAATATGCTCGGTAGATGACGAGTTTGTCAGGAGTAACCAGGATAATCCCTACTCCTGAAACCATGTTTTCCCTGGGACCAGTCCTGGAGGAACCATCGAAGAACAGTTGCCATGCATCACTTTCCATTGCGGAATTACATTCCGTAACTTCGTCGGGAATGTCTTCGTACAGTTTGGAGGTCTTCGGGATCGGATGAGCAGCTAGGAAGTCAGCCAGTGCTTGGCCTTTGACGGACTTTTGAGGGACGTATACCATGTCATATGGTGTTAATAATATCGCCCAAGTCGCGAGTTGGGAATTAAAAACACTTGGCTTGTTCATCCGCACCCGAAGAGAATTGATCCTGGAGATGATGTGAATGGTTTGGCCTGTGACATAGTGTCGTATTTTCTGAATAGCGAACATCAGAGCCAAGCATTCCTTCTCCACTGGGTTATACCGGTGTTCTGCTCCGACCATCATCCTACTGAGGTAGTAAATAGCCTGCTCGTGACCCAGATCATTCTTTTGTGCGAGAAAGAGATCCTAGAGAATGATCCATCGCTCGAACATACAGCACGAATGGTCTTCCTATGACGGGAGTTACCAGAACTGGCGGACTAGTGAGGTAGCGCTTGATATCCCCGAACGCTTGCTGACAGGCTTCGTCCCATACGAATGAAACACCTTTCTTCATGAGACGAGAAAAGGGCTGACATCTCCCGGAGAGGTTGGATATGAATCTCCGGATATAAGCCAGACGACCTTGAAATCCCCTGAGTTCCCTCAGATTGTGGGGCGGTCGCATTTCTAAGATAGCCTTGACTTTATCAGGGTCCACTTGAATGCCTTTGGCGGTAATGACAAATCACAGAAATTTGCCGCTAGATACCCCTAGAAAGGACTTTGTAGGGTTCATTTTGAGTTGATGTTGGCGCATCAATCCAAATACTGTCTTTAAGTCTCGGATGTGATTATCCTTGAGGCGGCTTTTGACAGCTACATTATCCACGTAACACTCCATTGTCTTGCATAAATGCTCATGGAATATGTTACTCATAGCCCGTTGGTATGTAGCCCCGACGTTCTTCAATCCGAAGGGCATGACCGCATAGCAATATACCCCCAGTGGTGTCCGGAAGGCAGTATGCTTCTTGTCTTCAGGATGCATCTTGATCTGATTGTATCCTGAAAATCCGTCCATGAAAGACATATGTTCAAAACCACATGTATTGTCAATCATGACGTCTGTGATGGAAAGAGGAAACTCGTCCTTGGGGCAGGCTGCGTTCAGATCTCGGTAATCGATGCAGACTCGTACTTTCCCATTCTTCTTCATGATCGGGACAACATTGGCGATCCAATCGGGATGTTGTTCTTCCCTGATGAAGCTGCAGGCTATTAATTTCTTGATTTCAGCTTCAATGGCGTCCATCATGTCCGGGCGGAACCGGCGTTGGTGCTACTTCACAGGATTTGAATCGGGCAATATATTGAGTTTATGAGTAGCCACCTTTGGATCAAGGCCCGACATGTCCTCATAATTCTACGCAAAGACGTCGATATATTCTTTTATCAGCTGGATAACTTCTTCCCTTTCAGCTGGAGAAAGATTGTTACTGATAAATATCGGCTTTGGTGAAAGTTCATCCCCAACGTCAATCTGGATAACTTTATCTTCAGTAGGAGGTTCTCTCTGCTCGAAGCGGAACTCCCATTGTGTATCCATTTGCTGAGCCCAAGCGTTATTCTGAAACAGTTCAGTTTCTTGTTCGTCTGATTCGAAGAAATCTGTCATTACCATATTTGCTGATAATGTTCGCTCGAGAGCATGAGATGAGTCGAAGGGCGGCGAGCCGTCTTGCAAAGAGGAAGAGATATCCTCGTTCGACTCGGAAGTTGCAAGGGAGGCGGCATACCCTAACCCGAAATGAGTTTGTTGATAGTGGGGATTGCCGAGCAGCGGTATTCGTCTGCCTTTCCCGTAGTTGAGGCCTGGTTCCAGTTTCAAGTAGTAACCCATACTTTGCATGATCTTCAAAGATTGCGGGCTGTACCTGTGAACTTGTATTTCACCAGCATCATCATCGAAGGAATCTTCTTGTATAGTCCGTTCGTTGCGTCTGTAGCCGAAGACTATTGAACGCTGACCGTTGCGGGCAGGCAGAACAATGAAGATAGAATCCTCATGTGGTCTATATGTCATGGTGACATTGGACGATGATGCCACTTCCCATATGTACGGATGATAGGAATCTATAGCTTCCAAGAATTTTTGCGCTATAGGTTCTATATCGTCATGGGGAGAGGATTCCTGATTTGGAATCTGAGCGTCGATATACTGGAAAAGATGTCCTTTATTATTATCAGAAACCGCATTCCTGGTTGCGTTTACATCACTCGGCTGCCTGTTGCGCCGAAGGTTGATGACCAAGGGTGGAGGCTTCTGGTTCAAAATGATCACTAAAGGATCACCCCCTTTTCCTGACCTGGTTTTGTTCAGGTAGATAGCCATAGGCTCCATGGCTTTTGGACTGGTGGTTCTCTCTTTCACTCTGATTGACAGAGGTTGTGTGGCAGAGGGTTCTTCAGGCTACCGGTGGAATTCCTTCTCTGCTTGGGCTGACACCTCTTCCGTGTGGTCTTAAGAGTATAACACGGCATCGGAGTAGTAGGATTCTATTCCTTTAAACGGGTTTAGGTCAGCAACCTCCGTTTGTACTGTTCCTCGGGCGTCTACATATTTAAAGCATTGATGTAGAGTTGAAGGAACGATGCTGTGGTCGTGGATCCACGGTCTTCCCAGCAAAATATTGTAGGATACCTCTGAATCGATGACATAACATGTAGCCACTGATCTGAGGTTGCCAATCTGGATCCTCAGGCAAATTTTCCCTAATGGCTTACTTCTTCCGACGTTAAAACCCACGATTGTAGTGGTGGTGTGAGCCAGTTCGCTGGTAGGAATCCTCAGCGGCCTAAGCAGACTATGAGGAATAATGCTGATTAAGGATCCCGGATCTATATGAATTCGGTCGACCTCCATGGAACCGACATACCCGGTGTAATAGAGGGGTCTGTCATGTCTGTTATATTTTAACAGCATGTCGTCTTGAGTGAAAGTGATGTTCGGGACCACCTCCATTACACTGTGGCATTGAGGGCACGCCACGGGTTCTTCGTCAGGGGACTTGAGCTGGGTCAAGTATGCTTCCGCCTGCATCAGTGCTTCACTCAGGGCTAGACGAGTGTCTTAGGAGAGCCTGAGTAGCACGAAGATGGACAACCTGGCTGGTGTATTAGCTAGTTGGGCCAGGATGTCAAAGTTGTACGGCTTCTCTAAACCTTTGTTTTGAATGTTTTTCACAGGTTTATCGAAGCGCACTTCTTTTTGCTTCCCCTTGTCTGCCAAAGTTGGTCTTGTAGGACCAGTCTCTGGTACGGCGGGCTCTGGTTCTGAAGGCTTGGTAGTTGAAGCGTCTGCCGGTGCATCTTTCGGACTCGCTTCGTAGTCCTTGAGGTAAGCCTTCCCTGAACGGGTTGTTGTAGCCAAAACCTCATATTCGTCTGATGGTGAAGAAGTTGCAACCATATGGCATGGTTTGCATTTGGAGTTCTTCCTAGACTTAGCTTTAGTAGCATTAGTCTCTTTCTCGAGCTCCGACACCAAATCTGGGTGAACCCACATAATCTTGCCTCGCTGGGTAGTTAGGGGTAGCAGGTCATGATTTTGACCCCTAGCCGGAGGGAGATTAACGATGTTCATCGTTGTCCAAGAAATAGGTGTAACACCGTCCGGGACTTCTTGGGGAGGCAGATTGCCAAATTGCAGAGAGATCATGTTGGCCGTGACCGTCTTCTCGGTGTTGTGCAGAGTGATGGCCTTGGCATCGATCAGCTCCTGGATCTTCCTTTTCAGTATGTAACACACCTTTGTCGGGTGGTGTACGTATCTGTGGAAGATGTAGTACTTGGGGTTGTTAGTACTGCCGACTTCACTGGGCCGCCTCTCCTCCGGTAGGGTGATCTTGCCACTCTTGACGAGACACTCGAATATACTCGGAATATCGTCGTCGTCAAAAGAGTATACTTCGACGGGCCTGGAAGTCCCAGGTTTCGTCTGCGTGGTTGCCGCAGTCTTTTGTCTGGACGTATTGATCGCCAGAGCTTCTTTTCCTTTAGAACTGCGAGGATAGTCGCCATTGGGGGATGACCTTTTGCCTCTGTCAGAGGTAGAGATCATGATGCCATTGTCGCGCGCCTTGCGACTGTTGTCTTCGGCGGCTACTGCTGAGATGATGAACGAGGGCCAATCATGGAACTGATATGGTCCTGTAAACACCGATACCACGGGAAGGAGGTTCTTCCTGCAAATGTCCACCAATGCAGAGTCTGGAACTCCTGGAGGCATCTGTAGCGTGGCTTGACGAAAATGTTCGATGAAGGTGCGAACGTCCTCTTTTTCCCTCAGATTGAATTAGATGAGAGAGGACATAGACATGTCCATTCCTCCCTCGTAGAATCGTGTGAAGAATAAAGCCTTAAAGTCTTTGAAGGAAGTAATGCAGTTGTTCGCCAGGCTGCGGTACCACTGGTAAGCCACTCCTGAGAGACAGCCATTGAACACCCGAGTGAGGAGGGCGTCATTCCCTTGTAGCAACACCGTCATCATACTAAAATAGTTCATATACTGACTTGGTGATGTTTTTCCCTCGAACAGAGCCATAGTCTGAGGTTTGTACCTCGGAGGGAAAGGGACCTCTTCCCAGATAGCTGGGTAAGGCTGGTTGATTCCCAATTTCTTGAGCTAATCTTTGTGCTTCAAGGCATCAAATTGGGCTTTCAACTCCCGTACTGCTTGCATCGGATTTTCAGCCGGTAGCGAGACTACGAAATGGTACGGAGTAGGTTGTATTGTGACTCCCACAGGAGGTAGTACATTCTCCGAGTGAGGAAGCGGAGGACCAGCTGACTCTTGATCCAGAGCAGGCTCCTGGATTATGTTGGATGGTGGTAAGTCCACCCCCATACGTATCTGAGTTGGCGGGACCGACGTTTGAGCCATAGCAGCCGCATGTTGAGTTTGCATCATTTGCTGCATGTTCTCCATCATGGATTGCATTTGTTTCAGAGATGTCTCTAGTGTAGTAATGCGTTGCTCGACGCTTCCTGATGGCGAAGCTTCCTCGTGTTCCTCTCCAATGGCATAAACTCCCATCTCTCTGGGCGTCATTGAAGGATGAGTATAGGTCGCTGTAGAGGTTGACTCTATACTTTCAGCATCTGATTCGGGAGATTGGTGACCCCCAGCGTCAGAATCAGAAGAGTACGAAGCCGTTTGCCGTGACCTCGAACGAGTGTTTTGGAACACCCCAGCTTCGGTGTCCCTAAGGAGCATGTTGAATCTCCTTCGGCTTGGAGTTCTAGAGGACGGACGTCTTGAGCCCGAACTTCCTCCAGGTATATGTGAAGCCATGTTCACAGATGCATGCGTGGGCTCCTCTTCTAGGAAAGATAGAGAGTAGCTCAACGGGTCGAAAACCGACCATTTTGCTTCAGAACAGCAATAATTAGTTACAATCCTATGACTATTACAATGGTGCTCACTAGGAGGCATAATAGACATGCTGGAAGATCCCCTCTCCTTGCGTTTCTGGATTAGATACTTGCGTAGGTCAGAAGGAGTCGCAGAAGAAGAAGATGATGGCTTGTTCCTTCTATTCCCATCAGTGGGCATGCGGATGATGGGAACCATAGTCTTCCCTGTGCCACCCGTATACAACAGGTTGGCCATTTGCAGGGCGGATAATCCCCGAGGAGGGTGTCTTTCCGTAACTGGAGCCTTCTTTACGCTTAGGTGCTTCGCCTGGCGTAATTTGGAGATCTGCTCTGGTTGGCGTAAAGCTGAGGATGCTCTCAGTCGGCCGTCAGCTTCTCGCGTAATTCGGAGGGCGGGCAGATTATTCCCTTGCTGGCGTAAAGCCCGAGAAGTTGAGTAGTCCGCAGCTTGCTTTCCCTTGCGAAGATCACAGGGATCATCTGGTTCTCCGTAGAGGGCAGATGTTGTTTTACGCGCGGAGCGTGTTTTATACTTCTGATTTGGCGCTGAGGCATTATCAAAAGTTTTGTCTATTCCGCCAGGGACGGGAGACTGAAATTTACGCGTAGAATACGAATTGTACTTCTGGACTAGCACTGAGGCATTGCCAGAAGTTTTGTCGGCCATGTCAGAGATAGGCGACTGAATTTTACGCGCAGAGCGCGATGTATACTTCTGGGTTAGCGCTGAGGCATTGCCAAAAGTTTTGTCGGCCCTGTCAAAGACAGGCGACTGGATTTTACGCGCAAGGTGCGGAGGGAGCAATGCTATCACCTCATTGGTCGAAGAGATCGGAGAGATCGGACAATCCACAGGAATGGTAGAGGATGTCTTGGGCATCCAGACCTTACGTAGCTTCCTGTTGTTTTGGACAGAGAGACAGTGAGAGCTACCCCCTGTTCGGAGCATATCTTCGTAGGCAGACTGGTCAAACTGGACGACCAGTGTCTTCTTCACGGATCCCACGGATACCGTATCGTGTTGAGCAATTGCTTCCTCATCAGAAGAGAAAGATGTCCCCAGCAGAGTCGCCATCTTGTTTACGGATAAAATAAACGGAAAAGATCGTAAAGAAAAAACGACGGGTTCTTTATTACGAAAGAAAACCCTTCCTCTTTGGTTTACAAATAAGATTGTACAATTTAATCCTATACGAGGATGTGGGAGTACAATTTATTTAATTTGGGTAAATATTGCTATTGGTGTCTAATCTGCAGTCGATCACTTTAGCCCTTGGACCACACGATGATGAAGAAGTGTCGTAGAAGACAGGAAGTAGCTTCGAAGGTTGCGAAAGAGGATGGATGCACGATGCCAAAGTCGTCGATCACTACTCTTTGCCTGAGCTCCGGATTCTTCTCTCTCTCTCTCTCTCTCTGTTTTCCTCGACCTTTTGTTCGATCTTTTTGGGAAGTTCGACCTTGGATCTATGTTTTTCCCTCTTTCAATTTTGTCGACCTGTTCCTCTGTTGATAGAGGTCTCTATTTATAGAGTTTTAGTGACAGTGACCACTCAGTCAGTGTAGAAACCGAGTAGTGGAAAGTACAGCACCCTTTTACACAACGGTTAAAATAACCAAGGCCTGCGTATAGATGATCTTTTGAATGAGCGTGTGATGCGGGTCCAACTAAGGGACAAAATGCGTATAATCGTTGCGAAGATCACGACGTAGAAGCCACGTAGGTAGGTATCCCTCGTGTAGAAGAGGTTGGCGTAGAAGCCACTGTCTGTCACCATGGCATAGAAGCCAAAAATAGGCATAAAAGCCAAGTAGGCATAGAAGCCGAGTGGGCGTAGAAGCCGAGAGAGCATAGAAACCGTGGGGCATAGAAGTCGAGAGAGCATAGAAGCTGAATGGGCGTAGAAGCCGCTGCGTAACGTGCCAGAGTGATGATGTGGACGTCTTAGTCAGAATTATGGCTCTTGAAGATATAATCAAATCCCTTGCATTAAATGCAGAGATCTGCCACCATCCTGTGCATTAAATGCAGATGCTTGTCTTTAAGATTTGCCATCATTCTGCGCATTAAATGCAGATAGGCGCCTCGAATCCTGTACGCAGAGTAGCTGCTGACGTGGCAGTCTGTTTGTCTTCCGTGGAGCGTAAGAAGCTCACGTCTGCCTGTGTAGAACTAGGCAGCGTATTCCCTTGTATGCGTAGGAGTAGTTTACGCAAAGGGGATATCACTAAACGACGGTTTGGTGACATTTAATTAAATCTCCTGTATTAAATACGGAGATCCGCCATTATCCTGCTCATTAAATGCAGAGGCGTGTTTTGAAGG
Organism: Iris macrosiphon; assembly: GCA_036927795.1. Taxonomy (NCBI): domain Eukaryota; kingdom Viridiplantae; phylum Streptophyta; class Magnoliopsida; order Asparagales; family Iridaceae; genus Iris; species Iris macrosiphon. Next base: position 81,298,966 of record JAYESA010000010.1, on the reverse strand, counting down.
TCTGTCGCCCTTCTGTGCACCAAACGCAGAGACGTGCCTCGGGCATTTGTCAGTATTCGGCGCATTAAATACAGAGACGTGCCTTGAGAGCCTGTCACCGCTCTGTGCATTAAATGCGCAGACGTGCCTCGAGTCCCGTACGGAGTGCAGCTTTTGATGTGGCAGGCGATTTGTCTTCTGCGGAGCGTAAAGAGCTCACGTCTGTCTGTGTAAAACTAGGCAGCATATTCCTCTGTACACGTAAAAGCGGTTTACGCGAAGGAAATGGCAGTAAATGACAGCCTGGGTTGCAGTATCGTGCCATCATTATAGCCGTCGCCTGGGTAGTCGAGCAGTATCCTTTTGTCAGAAGTCCAGATGTCAAGTTCATTGTAGGATCTGACAGGTTCATTTTGGAGAATACGAAGCGTTCCTCGTACGCTTTAATGCTGCATTGAAAGCGGATGGGTTTTACGCCATAAAGGCGATGAAGCACCCTGTTTACGCTTGAAGCAGCCTGGACGTACTGCATTTACGCGGATAGTCCTTTAAGCTTATATTGGGAAAGCTCTGTTTGTATGCCGTCGGCTCTGAGGTCCCCTGTTTACGCTGCCCTGCATCAACATGCTGCGTAGAGCTATCCAGCGTATTTTTCATGCTTCTACAACTTTAAAATCGTTGATATCCATGGTGCTGGAGAAGAATCTGGGCTTTGATGCTCTGAAGATGTCCTCCAATCTCACCATAGCGCAGATTAGAAATTTCAATGACGCTGAAAGAGCTAATGTGTTAGAGCAAATAGTTAATGGTTTAGAACAACCCATTAACAAATATTTGCAGCTATCTCGAAGCAGCATTGATGATCTGGTTCAGGCCGAGTATGACTCTCTGATTGTTGAACTTGCTCAGCAGATAGAATTACTAAACAAATCCATCCAGGTACAGCAGCAAGAGATGGATAAAGAGCGAGCAGTCTTGGAGGAGGTTATTCCTCAGCTAACCAAGTGCAAGGCCGAAAATGAGGGAAATAAAGCGAGGGTCCGTAAATTGGAAGCTAAACTCGCTCAGGCAAAGGAGTGGGCTCTCCAGTCATCGACAACTCAAGATGTGCTGAAGGGCCGAATGGATACAGCTCAACAGAACTTGGCACATGCGGGTGTCATCCGTGCCAGTTTTGTACAGGCTCGGTCCGAACTATCCCTCCTGAGTGATGACGAGGCACGACTGGAGCTAGCTCACGCTAAAATCTTGGACTCCAGGAGTGAGAGGATAGCCACTCTGGCGAAACAGATTCGTGATTTGATTGCTCCTCCCCAATGATGTACTTATTGCTTTTTTGTGTAACTTGCTCCTTCTGGAGGTAATAAAGAGGCTTTATCTGACTTTTGTGGACCCATCATTTTAGAATATGATAAGCTAAGATGAAAGTGATATCAGAGGTATCATGAACATAACATACTTTCGGTAAGGTTTAGCTAAATGTAAAACTATTCAGGAGTAATATGAACCTGCTAGAATATAATCCAACTAGATTTGTATACTAAACACTATTAGAGGTAATATGAACATGATAGGTTTACAAATTAGTTAAGGATATCTATTCTGAGGTCACATGAACCTGATAGAATATGATCCAGTTAACCTTTGTATGTGGTATCGTCAGAATAAGATCTTCATTATACTTCTTTTAAGAAAGGAAGATTAAGCATAGTACTTCTTTAGGAATTTGTCGTTTGATAGGAGCTATTATCAGATTTTCGATAGGTTTGGCTCATCTATTAGCGCCATTTTGGGAACGTTGTTTTCAATCACATAAGAGCCCTTCATTTCTTTGTGATTGTTTGTGTGGACTTCGGATATCGTACCAGAGGTAATATGGACATAGTACAATACCGAGTTTGTTGAGGACATCCCACTAGGGGATCTTTTGGTGGACCTATTATTTGTTGCGCACGTTGAGTGCAAATAATAAGTTCGAAATAAGCCCTATCAGATGCACAGACAGAGAGTAGGGATTGACGACTTTGGCATCGAGCATGCAATTTATGATGGAGAGTAGTGATTGACGACTTTGGCATCGAGCATCCAAGTTCGAAACAAGCCCTATCAATTTTTTTTTGGACTCATTACTTTTATACGCACGTTAGTGCAAAAAATGAGTTTGAGACAAATCCTAACCGAGGTAATATAGATGTTTGTAAAATATGACTCTGTGGGGATAGTGGAGAGACGTAGTTCAGAGGTAATATGAACGTGAACTGACTTTTTCTCTGTTGGGGAATATAAAAAAATAGTTCAGAGGTAATATGGACATGAACTGACTTTTCCATTGTGGACCTATTACTTGTTGTACCCAAAAGTGCAAGTAATAAGTCTAAGACAAGCCCTGCCAGAGGTAATATGGATGTGACAATTTTTGTGGACTTAACACCACTGACGTACTTAGAGTTAAGTATGGGTGCTAAGTTGAGATGACAACCGATATCAGAGGTAATATGGACATGATAATCGATAGCCAAAACTCGGAAGGTTTGTTCAGAGGTAATATGAACATGACAAACTTTTGAGTTGTGACTCCACTGGGATGGAGATATATATTTGCTCAGAGGTAATTTGGATATGGCAAACTCTTGGGTTGTGGACTTATTACCTATGGCGTACTTTAAGTACAGATAATAAGCTGAAACGACTAGCACTTATCAGAGGTTATGCGAACGTGGTAGTAGAAAGTCGAAGAGAAGAACTTTATTCAGAGGTGATATGGACATAGAAAAGTTCTAAAAATATCTTACTCAGAGGTAATGTGGACGTGGTAAGATATGACTCTGTGTGGATTAAGAAAAACCGGACAGAGGTAGTATGGAAGTGACCATTTGTGGTGGAGAGACATAGTTCAAAGGTAGTATGAACGTGAACTAATTGATAGCAATAACCTTGGGAGGTTTGTTCAAAGGTCACTTGGATATAGCAAACTCAGCTGGGGAAAATTTTGTTTAGACAACGGTTTAGCGGTAATATGTACGTGAACCCATGTCCGAAAAATTCACTGGAAAGTGATTTTGCTGAGTGGGGATAAATCTGAAGGTTGCTCCGCTGGAGAGATTTTAGGGATTCATCATCCGGCGTTTCTTGAGGAAGCAAATTGTCACGTTGGAGTGAGATCAATTTGCAGTGACCCTCTTCTTGTTTATAAATGCAAAGTGATGACTTTGGCGTCGATCAACTACTGGATTCTTTTTTTTAGTACATAGCATGCCCTTGTGGGGTAATAAATGTACCGATGAAAGAGACAATATTCTGGGTCATCGACATTGCCAGCCCTTTCAGGGTATCTGATGTTGGGTAGCCGAAGCTTGTTTTCCTTCATCAATATATTGAAGATTTCAATGAGATCATCATCATTGAAGGAGAAAGTCCCCTTTGGCCTTCGGGCTGCCGATACCTGAGTCGTACGGTCCTCGGGGAATACGATCATAGCTGCATCATCTTCGGATTCAGAGGGAATTCTACCCCCAGCTTTGGATGCTGCTCTGTTTTGTCGAGGGAAACTACCCCTAGACATGTTATTGCCCACAGAAGTTGATTTAGAAGGACATGTCTCTGGTATTACAGGATCAGACTCTAGAGGTTTGGAGTTTGCAAGAGATGCGGTATACCCTAACCCGAAACGAGTTCGTTGACAGTAGGGATCACCATGCAATGGTATTCGTCTGCCTTTTCCAAAATTGAGGCTTGGCTTCAACTTCAAATCATAACCCATATTTTGCATAATCTTTAAAGCGTGTGGGCTATATCGATGGACTTGCATTCTTCCAGCATCAGACTCGTGAGAATATTCTTGTACAGTCGGTCTATTCCACATTCGACCGAAGACTATTTGATGTTGATTGTCACGAGTAGATGGAACGATAAAGATAGAATCTTTATGTTGTCCATATGTCGTGACGACATTAGCTGTTGATGCTACTTCCTACATGATCTCCCTACGCTTGGTAGTAAGGGGTACTAAGCCCTGATTTTGACCCCTGTCTTTGCGTTTCTGGATCAAGAAATCGCACAAATTACCAGAAGAAGAAGAAGAAGGCTTATTATGCCTTTTTACATCAATAGGCCTGTGGAGATTGGGAACCATAACCCTCTCCCTACCATAAGAATACAGCAGTTCAGTCATGTGAGTAGCATACGATCTATCATTCGTCTGAGGAGCATATTTTCCCATGAAGTGGGTCTTCTTTACGCGGACGGGCTTATCCTGGCGTAATCTGGAGCTTTGCTCAGGTTGGCGTAAAACTGAGGAAGTACTTAATCGGCCATCAACATTCCGCATAATCTGAAGAGTGGGCAAATCCTTCTCTTGATGGCGTAAAAGCCGAGAGGTCGGGAAATCCGCCACTTGTTTTCCCTTGCGGTGATTGCAGAGACCATCTGCCTCCTTATAGGCGGAAGATGTGTATTTACGCGCGGAGCGTGGAGTAAACTTCTGGGTTGGTGCTAAGGCATTGCCAGAAGCTTTGTCTGCTACGTCACAGACGGGAGACAGAGTTTTAGGCACGGGGCACGGAGTAGACTTCTGGGTTGGCGCTAAGGCACTGCTAGAAGCTTTGTCTGCCACGTCACAGACGGGAGACAAAGTTTTACGCACGGGGCACGGAGTAGACTTCTGGATTAGCACTGAGGCATTGCCAGAAGCTTTTTCTGCCACGTCACAAACGGGAGACAAAGTTTTACGCATGGGGCACGGAGGTTACGATGTCACAACCTTGTTGGTCGGAGAGAGAGAGTCCGCAGGAAGGGTAGAGGATGTCCGGGGCATCCCTACTTTACGCAGCTTCTTGTTGTCTTGGACAGAGAGGGAATGAGAGCCACCCCCTGCGCGAAGCATGTCTTCATAAGCAGATTGGTTGAATTTGACGACCAAAGTCTTCTTCGTTGCTCCGACGGATACAGCATCATATTGAGCAATGACTTTCTCATCAGAAGAGAAGGTCACCATCCCCTGCAGAGTCGCCATCTTGTTTGGTGATAAAATAAAATGTGAAATGTTGGTACGAAGTTCTTTCTGGTTTACAAACTCAGGCTATTAAACTCATATGGTATACAAAACACTATCAGAGGTAATATGAACATGATAGGTTTTGAAAATTCACCTGGCGAGTCGCCATTTTGTTTGAAATAAAACAGATAGAGGGTTTGTACGAAACCTTTCTTCTTTTGCTTACAAACAAAAAAAAGAAGTACAATTAATCCTATACGAGGATATTAAGTACAAAAGTTTAATTCTGGTGAAATATTGCTATAGAGTCTGATCTGCGGTCGATCACTTTGTCCCTTGGACCAAACGATGACGCAGAAGTGCTGTAGAAGACGGAGAAGAAGCTTCAAAGACTGCAGAAGGGATTGAACTCTCGTTGCCAAAGTAGTCAATCAATACTCTCTGTATGTGCTCTCTTGATCTTGACCTCTGCCTCTGACTGAACTTTTCTCCCCCTCGACCTCTCGACCCTCCTTTTCGACCTTGGTTTTTCTAACCTTTCACCTCCGTGGCCGGAGGTCTTCATTTATAGGGTTTGGTCATAGTCGGCGTAGAAACCTAACAGCTGAGAAAGCTGCACCTTTTACGCGTTGGTTATAATAACTGCTACCCACGTATGAATGATCTCGTGAATCTCCGTGTGACGCGTGTTCCATTATGAGGTAACGCGTATAATCGCTCATCGAAGATCACAGCATGCAAGCCGTATAGATAACTGCCCCTCGTATAGAGAAGGTTGGCATAAAAGCCAAATAACTGTCTCGTTGGCGTAAGAACCAAATAGCTGTTCTGATGGCGTAAAAGCCAAGTAGGCGTAGAAGCCGAATAGTTGTCATGTTGGCGTAAAAGCCAAGTAGTTGTCAAGTTGGCGTAGAAGCCGATTAGCTGTCTTGTTGGCATATAAGCCAAATAGCTGTCTTGTTGGCGTAGAAGCCAAATTCTGTGTAAAGCTTGATGCTGCATGGATAGGTAACCAGCGTAAAGATAGCCGATTATCTTCTTTGACCGAGGTCTTGAGCGTATTTTGGGCCAAATAGCCTTATCACGTACCTTTGCAAATATAGCCTGAGTTGGCGTATTTCGAGGAGATAGCGTACGGCATACTCCTATAATTGAAAATAGCCAGGTCAGCATATTTCGAGGAGATAGCATACGGCGTACTCCTATAGCTAAAAATAGCCTGATGGCGTAATGTGCAGGGATGGTGATGTGGACGTATTAGCCCTAATTATAGCTTACCCAGTCTTTAAAAGTAGAGCCAAATCTCGTGCATTAAATGCAGAGATATGCCCCCATCTCGTACATTAATTGCAGAGACGTGCCTCGAGTTTTGTACGAAGAGCAGCTTTTGACGTGGCGGTTGGTTTCGTCTCATCCTGAGCGTAAAAGCTCATGTCTGCCTGTGTAAAATAGACAGCGTATTCCTTGAATACGTAAATGATGTCTTATTTCAAAGGCTTTGTCACTAAACGACAGTCTGGGGCTCTATGCAGAATCATCATTACAGCCATCCTCTTGATAGTCGTGTATTACTCTTTGTCAGGGGTCAGGTTCACTGTCTCGTCTGACAGGTTCATTCGAGGAATATGAAGAGTTCCTCGTACAACTTCCCACTGCATTAAAAGCAGATAGGTTTTACGCTGAAGTGGCGATGCAGCAACCTTTTTACGCCAAGAGCAAGCTGGAAATACTGCATTACACGGGTTGTTCTTGAGCTATATTTTACGCTGAATAGCGTTAAAAGCTCTGTTGTATGCCCATGGTTCTGAAGTCATGTCTTACGCCACCCAGTGCTGGAGCTCTGTTTTATGCGACTGCCTGCATGTTTGAGGGTTTTACGCGTATGATTCCCTAGCGTATTTTTCATGCTTCTACAATAGTGTTCATGTCTCTGAAAGCGGCCTCTAATGAATTAAGGCATTGTTCGGTGTCATCTGGTGGAGAAGCGTCTTATTCGTCACCGACGGCGTAAACGCTAACATCCTTGTGTACAACAGAAGGATTGGTAGAAAGAGCCATGTAGTTGGAGGCTACACTGTCAGTTTCAGAATCGGGGGGGTTGCTATCCCTAGCCTTGGATTCCGAGGAATGGAGATTCCAATGAAGAATGAGCTCCCACCTTCAAGAATGAGTATTTTGGTATACTACTTCAAAGGAGTCAACGTGTTGGTCAGATCTCCTTTGGCTGTGTATTCTTGAAGAACTTCGTCTTTATTGTATTCTGCTACAGGGAAGATCTGAAGCCATGTATGCTGAAGCAAAGAGAGGTTTATCATTATACTCCTGGTTTTCAACTTATTTTTTATGTCGAGGTTTAGGAGACATAGTGTAGGTCAACCGCTCAAACACAGACCGTTTTGCTGATGCACATCAACATTCAATTATAACTTTATGACAATTACAACGATGTTTGTTAGGAAACACCATTGCAAGGTCAGAGGGATCCCTTTCCTTACGCTTTTGTACAATAATCTCACGTAAAACAAAAAGGGAAAAGAAGACAACGAAGAGGGCAGACTCTGCCTCTTTACATAAGATATATTAAACCTCCTATGCACCTTTTTAGTTCCCTACATGTAAAGTGAGGTGCTGACTTGATTGGCGTACGATCCGTCATCTCTCGCACTCTTGGTCTTCACAAAGGAGGTAAATTGTTTGCATGTACATGCGCACAAATAGCGCATCGTGAGGACATTGGTCCAGTTTGGTGCATATTTTGTGGCATAGGAAGAGTTGGTGCAGTTTGCCTATATGCATTTAATTTGAACACATGTCTTGGCTTGGCTCACCAATAGCAGGTTCATAACGAGTGGCGCATAAGTTTTCTTCAATTGAGCGCGTGGTCATGATATTAGGGGGTTTATTTTCCCTGACTTGCCTTTCATTAGCTCATATTGAGAGATTGGTTTGGACAGCGATTTCCATGACTTTCTTGCCCCGCATATTACAACCAATATATGTAGGCTCAGAAGCTTGGGTGTGGATCACCCTTTGCTTGATTTTGCATGAGTTGTATGATTTTTTTTCCCTTGTTTAACGTAAGGGAATCAAAAGCTTGGGTGTAGATCACCTTTTGCTTGATATTGTGTGAGTTGTATGAATTGTATCCCTTATTTAACCAAAGGAGTTGTCCACCAAATCATTGATATGGACTTGGTTGAAAGAATTGACAAGGGAGTTCTCGTCAATCAGAATACTTTCTCCCTTGTTGGCAGCAACTTTGGGATATGCATGACGAGGCTTGGGCACCCACACTTTGCGAGTTCTCCTCGACTTGAGTGCAGATGAAGGGTTAGCACTACCCCCAAAATGGAGTATTCCTTTGTATGCTTGTTGGTCGAACTTCACGACCAAGGTCTTCTGCATCAAGTCGATCGACGCAACGTTGAGTTGAGCTATCACCTTCTCGTCTGAGGAGAAAGTCGTCCCCAGCAGAGTCGACATCTTGTTTGCGAAGAAAAGTTTATATGAAACTTTTTTATTACAAAATATTGAAAATAAAGAAAAGTACAAAAAGATCCTAAATAGTAATCTATATACAGTTGATACTGGAAAAATATAGCTGTAGAGATCTGATCTGCATATGATCACTTTACTCCTTGGACCACAGGACGACGAAAAAATATAGGGAATGCTGTGAACAACGTGGAGAGTTGAACAATAAGAAAACTTTGGCAACAATGGCACAAGAAACTTATATTTCTCTCCTTCTATTCTTGTATCCTTCTCTGTATATGCCCCCCTGATGGTTGTACCGATCTTGGATTTATAGAGTTTAGGAGCAGTTATGAGAGTGTTCATGCACTTTGGACAGTCTATACTATTTTACCATTGTGCGTGCACTTTTGGTGGACTAACACCCCACGTTCTGAATGAGTGGGTGCATAAATTGCTGCCAGCTTGACATGTAGCTTCCTATATAGTAAAGCATAGGTCATGGGGGACAGTTATTTGTATGCTTTTTATGAGAAGCAGGGCATGTAAGATACGCACTCATAACTGCTCACTGTCAGTTAGGATAGTATGTACACTTTAGAAGTGGTCTATAGACTGGTACACTTTTGGAAAGATTGGCTATACAAGCGCTATTTTTAAAAAGTAGCCATGATGGCACACTTTTGATGAAATAGGCCGTGATGTCGTATATTTTTAGAAGTTGGCACAATAACGCACTTTTGAAGAAATTGGCACAACAGATACTTTTGATGAAGTTACCATAACAGCGTACTTTTAAAGAAATTTGGGCGCACTTTTGATGAAGTTGGCACAGTGGCGCACTTATGATGAAGTTGGCACAGCGGCGCACTTTTGAAGAAATTGGCCCAACGATGCACTTTTGATAAAGTTGGCATAGCGGCACACTTTTGAAGAAATTGGCACAGCGATGCACTTTTGATAAAGTTGGCACAGCGGCGTACTTTTGGTAAAGTTGGCACAGCAGCGCACTTTTGATGAATTTGGCACAGCGGCTGGGTTGCTAAACAATAACCTGGGTCTACGTGCCGCAGCCCAGATGTCATGATAACTTCTGACTCTTCAATTTCTGTTCCAACCTGTCAGATTCATCGTATTTAATGCTCGAGAGAAAAAGCAGAAATATAAATTATACGCCTATCTACACTGATAAAAGTAGCTTGAAAGTGCGCCACTTTCTATTCTATAAATAGTGCGCCACCCTTCGAAAAGAAAGAAAGTGTGTCATCCTCTAAATAGAGAGAAAGTGTGTCGTTCTTCCTCTATTAAGTTTATTTGTAGAAAATTGCGACATCTTCATAAGGCGCACTTTTTATGCTTCTATAATATCAAGATCATCCACCGAGATGTCAGCCAACAAAGCGTTGGGCTCCTCAGATGTCCAGTACGTACCAGATCCTCCCGCTGCATCAACAATAGGCTCCTCAGCAGTAACGCCATGATCGGTTGAGGACGATGTTGTCTCCTCTTCTATATATGAAATCTCTGATACAGCAGCTCATAGGGGAAGCCTTCTCACTCCTGCTCCCAGCCTCTGCATAAACCCAGATAAACCAGGGTAAAGAATATCGTAAGGGAAGACACAGTAACAAATCTAGGAGGTTTCAGGGATACTGCCTAACCCTCAAGAAGAGGATCTGGCAGGTAAACTACCTGGGCAAGGGACCCTACCTCTTACTCCTCTTCCCCTGCATCTCTCGAAGAAGGCTGACTGGCAAGCCTCTTTCTCGACTTGAATCCTGTAGCCGCAGTCGATTCATGTCTTCCCTTCTTAGAAGGCGGAGGGCTCCTCACCGAAGGGGCTTTGCACTTCAACGAAGAAGTCACCGGGGGTAGTAGGTCATAAGAAGTGTTCTCCTCCCCTGTTGATTCAGGGCCGACATAAGGGGATATGGGGCCGTCCCTTGCCTCTTCTTGGACCTTTTTGGGACTTGCTACCTGAGGGCATTAGCTTAGTGCCCTTAATAAAACTATTCCATCGATCGAAGCCTAGCGGCGGCTCGTTCACATACATAAAAATTAGCTGCCGCGTAGAGAATTTACAGAGGAGAGCTGGTAACAAGCAATGTGAAAGAGACTTCAGTACCAACTGCAACATAATAGTCCCAGGCTTGAGCACTATTAAGAACGCTACCTTCAAAGCCCAAACAGGGGCTTTGATTGCCAATCATAAACTGACTGTATCCAAAGTGGCGAGCAAACCTACTCGGCAGACAGGGTTCCAAGAAAATAAGGTTCCGGTTCTGATACACCAGATGTGAAGTCCGAATGGAAAGAAGCCAGTAAAAGACTGTTGGTGACAAGGTCGAGCTGCTAGCACCAACGTCATACTGAATTCGGTTCACCTTGTCGTCCGTGAACTTGGCGACTGAAATGAAGAAAGAATAGTTATCTAAGAAGGCGAGTGCATGTCGACATTGGGGAACCTCATTGCAGGCCCAAGGCATCCCACCATACTGATGAATGAAAGCATCTTTGTATGTCGTGGTCCCCTCCAAGCCAGGGTTCATCGGAGGAAGGCATTGCATCAACAACCAGCTCATTAAGTAATGGTAGGATATCTCGACCCGGTTGAAATTCCAAAAATCTCTATGGTTCGTCACCTTCTCCATGAAACTACGAAGCCCATGATGGATTTTGGAAACTATTGCAGGAAGTAAAGTGAGCTGGTTACCAAGGACTAACTTCACCGCCGGAAGAGTGATGTTTCAACTGACCCTTTCGATCATCCCTGAGCCCCCCAGGACCACGAAGTTCTGCAATAATATCATTAAGAATCCAGCCAGCACGGCCTTGTTAGATAATGATTGGGTATCATATTAAAAATAGCTGAATGAGTCATCACTACCACCAAATCCGTCGCTGGTTTTAGAGGATCTCGGACAGTTGCGTGCTAACTCGCTAACTTTTCTCTAAGACTGGGGCCTCCGTACGCCGACCCAACACGATTCATCAACCAGGAAGAGATAATGAGTCCAAGATGTAATATGGGGGGAGTTCCCTTCCAAACTCTTGTCCTTCTTCTTAGAGAGTTGTTGCCAAGTACTGTGATGATACATCAATTCCTTGTACACGGCAAGGAACTCGAGATTCATCTTCTCCAGCTCTCCCAACTCTTTATTATTGGGAGTATATTCTTTGTACGGCTCATCACTCTAGGGCAATCATAGAGCGCAAGCCCCATATCTTCACCAAGAGTGAAGAATGTTCCAGCGAGGCAGTTGTACAGTTCAGCTAAAGTAAGGAACATAGTCGAGTTTGTCTCCAAGCTAAAACATGAGCCCCTTATAGCATAGTATAGATTAGCCGCATTTAGGGGCCGCTCGTACTTCTCCAGGACCCATAAGGTCAAGTTAATCCAAGGGAGGAAATAATGGAGCAGACGAAGCGTGTCGTTCGTAATGGAAAGAAAGAGACCACTACTTTGCCTCTTTGTTGGACTGCCGACGGGAACACAGTGGTCTCTGACAAGGACCAGGAATCAATTCAAAAGTGCTTTATTTTTTACATTTACAAAGGTTGAAAAATAAATATCAAGCTCAAGTGTGATTCGTACAGGAAAAGAGGAAAGGGGTCATCGGTCGATCAATGTCTCAACCATTCCATGTCCGATTTTGTGGAAAGCAAAGGTGTTTCAGAATCGAGGGAAAGAAGAACGTCGGAGGGTCAAATGTCCAAATAAGACTACCGAGACCGTTGGAGACTCAAATGATGGATATGCAAGCATGATAACTTATATGTTGTTCTATATCTCCATGAATATAGGAACCCAATTTTGGCAACGTAGTCTCCATGTTGGGTAAAACCCCTTACTCGCCAAACAGTTCAGGAAGGTTTCAGCATGGTATGGGCAAATGTTTGGCCCCATTTCGCTCGCAATGACACCAGGCGCTAAGCCTCAGAGAGTATAGGAAGGTGACTCCTTGTAAACCACGATCTCCTTCTTTAGCTTTGATCTTGGACGGATATGGCCAACCTGGGCTCCTTTTTGATCTAAGGTTAAAGTCCCCTCCATCCTCCTTGGAGCGGCCATCATATTAAAAGTCGATAATGAGAATTGGCGTTCCATGGTAGGTATGTGCACCTTTATTCCACAGGAAGTAAAATCCCAGTCCTCTTTTACCTTCACCACCTCGGGGTCTGGAATGATAAGGGCATCCCCAAACAAAAAGATGGACTTCAAGAAGATGGTACCACCATCAGTTGCGATCTGACCAGAATTTATTTGGCTAAGCAAGAAAAACCAAGTCTATCTGCTATTATTTTTTGCCTCGCCACCGGCTGGTCCCTGTCTATCTGGGCCAAAACATTTGCTACTATGCTATCAAACCTTACACCCAGTGCGGCTTGAGCCTGCCCAAGAAGCACTTCCCCGGAAGGACCCACGGGCAAAGTCACTACAAAATTCAGAAAAAAGGTGGTCAGAGCCATCAAAGGACTATACGTACCATTAATAAAAGTTGCAGTCAGTGCATGCGGCCCAGACATAGTTAGTTCATGTCATATCATCTTTGCGACCGAGCCAAGGGGGCGCATGTGGTATCACTCATACGACCGAGTTATGGTCGGTGCATGTCTCCCGTTCATGCAACAAAGTTATGTCATGAATACCCGCGCATGTTCTAGATGATTTAACATCCATGTGGCAGGAGCATGTGAGAAAAATCTGCTCATAATCTAGATGACAATTCATCCATGTGGCAGACTCTGCATAAAGTTTCTATGTGTCCAGAAGGGGTCTCCTCTGTTGCCCTCACACTTGAGCAGCACTTAGATTCGCATAACATCACGCCCGGGGGACGATTATCGATTCTACGGATCGGGGTGTGATAACTTTTTGAAAAGACTATATTAGAAGGCACTTGATAGACTCCACAAGTGAGGGTTTTTTCTTTATTTTTTCTCTTCTTGTTAATTTTTTTCTTAAATTTTGCATAATTTTTTTATGAGACTCCATAAGTGAGTTTTCTAAAAACACGCAAGAAAGAAAGAAAACCACTAACTGGTATTCTTATAGTAACTTCTGCAACATTGCCATCCTCTGGTCCTAGTATCTTGACCACTACAGATATTCAAGGTATGATAAAATATGTTATTTCTATTGGTAATAACTCTATTGTGGCCTCTGCATTTTTCAGATATTTACTCTAATAGAGTTGGTTTCTTGACTCTGATGCATCAAATCATATGACATATAATTCAAAATATTTTAAAAATTTAACTCCTATTTCTTCGTCTCCTATAATTTTATACTGATGATGGTACTACTGTTACGAGAAGTCATACCGGTTCTGTTAAAACATCAAATGACCTAATTGTCTCTGATGTTTATGAATATTCTATATGTCGAACAATTATATGATCAAGGATTTGACATTAACTTCTCTTATTTAGGTTGTACCATTCAGGATCGCTCAATAAGAAAGCAAGTTGGGACATGCAATAAAGTTGGCAGACTTTTTGTCATAGTTGGTAGACTTTTTGTCATAGACAAACTTAATATTGATTTTACTATATTAGGATTTGAATTTAAAATTGAGGGACTTGATATGGAAAATATTTTCAAAAGACTTATGGTGATTTGATTCAAAATTTTGAAATGAAGAAAATCTTCAAAATAATTGCGGGGGGGGGGGGGAGGTTCAGGTTCTGTATATGGAAGATGATAAACAGTGTTTTACACTGTTCACACTCCCCTTAATTTTTTTCTTCTTTTACTTACTTATTTACTAATACTAAATATTTAATAACTTAAATAACCAAAATAAATTCTAAAATTTTCCAACATAAATGTTATAATAATATTCTAAATTTCTCAAATAAATTTCTAACAAAAATTTACAAACAATATTATATATATTATATACATATAAAATATTAGTTATTTAATTTTTTTTAAAGTGTAATGTACATTAATTAACTAAATAACCAAATATACCAATAAATAAATAAAGTAATTTTTAGGGGGTTTAACACCTTCTTCTTAAAAACTTTTTGTCTCTCGGCATGTTACATTTTTTGAGAAGATACCCTTTTACTTAGTCCCAAAATTTCAAACAGATTTCTCTGATTCACGTCAATTTTATGACCCTTTTATTGATTTCCCACCTGAAACTTCTGAACAAATACCACCACAAGATCATCCTATACAATGTATTGAGCCTGCCATAGCACCACCATCAGACCATCATGTCCAGTGTTCTAATATTATCTTTCTAGAGAATAATACAATAATTGTTAAGATACTCTCTCCAGAAACTGATCCAGTTCCCTCAATTTTAACTCGACCTGTTCGTGATAAACACCAACCTAGTTATCTGATAGATTATCATCATTATCTATCTACTCTTTTATCCCTTCATGAACCAACACCCTATCGTGAGGCCTCTTCTAACCCACTTTGCTAAAAAGCCATGACAAAAGAGTTAACTGCTCTACAAGATACTAATACATGGGATCTTATGGATCTTTCTCGTGGTAAATCTGTTGTACGATGTAAAAGAATTTACAAGATAAAAACAAAGTTTGATGGTTTTGTTGACCAATACAAGGCCCGTCTAGTTGTAAATGGTTTCTCCCAAGAATATGGTATTGATTATGAAGAAACTTTTGTCCCATTTGCTCATATGACTACTATACGAACCTAGATTGCAGTTGCTTCAATTTTTCAATAAAAATTATATCGAATGGATGTCAAAAATGTCTTTCTTCATGGAGATCTACAAAAAAAAGTTTATATGAAACCACCCCTGATATCTTACACTCTCCTCATCAGGTTTGTAAACTTCGTCGTATTTTATACGGTCTCAAGCAAGTCCCTTGAGCTTGGTTTGAAAAGTTTTGCACTGCCATCATTAATTATGGTTTCACCCAGAGTACACATGATTCTGCTATGTTCTTTCGCTCATCTATTAAAGACATTGTTATTCTTGTCATATACATAGATAATATGGTCATTACATGTAATAATTTAAAAGGTATTAATGCCTTAAAGTTATACTTGAGCACATGTTTTGAGATTAAAGATATAGGTACTCTCCGTTACTTTCTTGGGATTGAGGTTGATTACTCTTCTAATGATTATTTTTTCTCTCAAGTAAAGTTTGCATTTAAAATACTTCTACATGCAACTTTAACTTATACTATGACTACAGATACTCCTCTTGAATTGAATGTCAAGCTTCATGCATCTGACAACACCCTACTATCTGAACTTACTATGTGTCATAGTTGGTTTCAAATTTATTATTATTATTATTATTATTATTATTATTATTATTATTATTATTATTATTATTATTATTATTATTATTATTTATTTAGAAATAAAAGTTTTTTGAGAAAATAACTTTACGAGAAAAATTGTATTATGTTAATAATATAATTTTTTTGGTTCCCAAAATTTTAATATAATATTATTATTTATTTTACAAAAATTCTTTTATGATTTTATTTGAAGTATTAGTTTTGTATCTTGTCATTATGGATTAGGGATTTATTTTGTGTAAAGAATTAAATTGGATTTGGAGCTATAGGTTTAATTAGAAAATTACCAAAATACCCCCTTTCTAACTTAATTACTTAGCTTCCTAAGGAAGCTACTAACCCTTCCATGCATGGCCGGCAATAAGGGGGGTTATGGGTCACTAGGTTTCGATTGGTTATTACAAAAAATCTTGCTTGGTTGAATAAGGACTTGATATATATATATATATATATATATATATATATATATATATATATATATATATATATATATATGTTTTATCCTTAAAAAAGTTGTATCATTATAAAAGCTTTTAGGCTTCCTTACTTTCATAGAAACACCTTCCCACATCTCTTACCTCCTTCCAAATCATCTTTCCATTCCTCCATAAAATTATAAACCCTAGAAGAACTAAGGCAAGCCCGCTTTCCTTTAGAAAATTCTAATTTTGTGTAATTTTTCCATATTTTTCATGTTAAATTGTATTATTCAAGTAAAGTTCAAATTCTAAATAAATGTTGAGATTAATATATGTAGTTTAGAAGATGATTCTAAGAGTTTTTTATTAAGGTAACACACACATAGGAGGCTTGGACATGAATTAGAATTAGAAACATAGGTGCTGAATTCATTTCCACTATGCAATATTTTTTAGAGTTGATTTTGATCTATCAAACTTTGTCAAAATAAAAATATGTCTAAATGAGAATCGTTGGAAATTCAAAAAACTTTGCAACCGTATATATATATATATATATATATATATATATATATATATATATATATATATATATATATATATATATATATATAATAGGAGTTATTGGCCGTGCAACACGGATGTGAAATCCTGGAATTAAAATCTGGGATCTACATACACCTTATTTGGTAGAGCTGTTTTGATCTACTAAACCCTGTCAAAATCAAAATATGTATGAAAGCATTTTGTTTAAAATTCGAAAAGCTTTCCAACCATATATGATACGATAGTTTTTGGTGTATATGTTAGGAGTTATTGGTCGTGGAACACATAGGTTAAATTCTGGAAAATTTGAAACACTGTATATATTATTTTGTAGGCCAGTTTTGACCTATTAAACGTTGTCAAAATTCAGATATGTCTAAAACAAAAACGAAGAGGATTCGATAAGCTTTCCAACCATATATAATTTGATGGTATTTATATTCATATGATAGGAGTTATGCTCTGTACAATATGAGATATACATGATGGAATGTTGTACAATTTAGTTTTGTGCTTTTATGCATTTACTGTCTATTCTATTAACTGCGTGTGACTGGTGTAAAGATGTTCCATCGAAACAACTTTAACCCATGTCAATTCTATGGAGAGTTGTTTATATTACTGTGTTCGGAGCCCAAAATACAAAGGAGACTCTGTCCGAAAGTCTAAAAATTTCGGAAGATAGCCTAATTTTGAATCTTAAGCGTTGTAGTATCATACTGATCCCTATACCTAAATAATTGTATGTTAACTAGAGATAGACACACGACACTTTAGAAATAATTGGAGGACAACTGTCTAAGTTGTGGACTCGTAAGGACATGGACATGTAAACACGTAAGCGTTCTAATTTTTAAATCTTGTTTCCTTGGTTCTGGAATATAAGGTTAACTATGTTCTCGTATTACATGATATTAACACGTATAGAGAATTAATTGTTGTTATTCCAACAGTTGGAAGCATTCCTGCTAAATGAGATTTGTATTCCAGTAATACGAATCAAGATGTATACTTGAGCCATGAAATAGAAATTTTAATTATCATAACGGATTTAGGACTGATTATGATTATAGAATAGAGCATTGGGCGGGGGAGAATAGTTTGGATCATATCGTATAAAATCTTGGAAATATAATTAACAAAACTGATCAGTACCTATAGGTCCTTCGCAAGGCCTTGCGTTGAGACTGGGTGAATGCTTAGATCACTGTTTGATAATAAACGAAAGAAATTAAACAAGGTTTATACGAAACCCTTTCTTTGGTTTACAAACAAGAAAAAGAAAGTACAATTAATCCTATACGAGGATGTTAAGTACAAAAGTTTGATTCTGGGGAAATATTACTATAGGAGTCTGATCTGCGGTCGATCACTTTGTCCCTTGGACCACACGATGACGAAGAAGTGTTGTAGAAGACGAAAAAGAAGCTTCAAAGACTGCAGGAGGGATTGAACTCTCATTGTTAAAGTAGTCAACACTCTCTGTATGTGCTCTCTTGATCTTGACCTCCGCCTCTGACTGACCTTTTCTTGACCTTGGACCTCCGTAGCCGGAGGTCTCTTTTTATAGGGTTCAGTGACAGTCGGCGTAGAAATCGAACAGCGGAGAGAGCTACACCTTTTACGCGGCGGTTATAATAACTGCTACCCACGTATGAATGATCTCCTGAATCGGCGTGTGACGTGTGTCCCATTATGAGGTAACGCATATAATCGCTCGTCGAAGATCACGGCATGCAAGCCACGTAGGTAACTGCCCCTCGCGTAGAGAAGGTTGGCATAAAAGCCAAATAACTGTCACGTTGGCGTAAATAGCCAAAGAGTTATCTTGTTGGCGTAGAAGCCGAGTAGGCGTAGAAGCCGAATAGTTGTCAAGATGACGTAGAAGCCAAATAGCTGTCATGTTCGCGTAGAAGCCAAGTAGCTGTCATGCTGGCATAGAAGCAAAGTTCTGCGTAAAGTTTGATGCTGCATGGATAGGTAGCCAGCATAAAGATAGCCGATTATCCTTCCTTGACTGAGGTCTTTGAGCGTATTCTGGGCCAAATAGCCTAATCACGCACCTTTGCAAATATAGCCTGAGTTGGCGTATTTCGAGGAGATAGCATACGGCGTACTCCTATAATTGAAAATAGCCAGGTCGGCGTATTTCGAGGAGATAGCATACGGCATACTCCTATAATTAAAAATAGCCAGGTCGACGTATTTTGAGGAGATATCATACGGCGTACTCCTATAGCTGAAAATAGCCTGGTTGGCATAATGTGTAGGGATGGTGATGTGGACACATTAGCCCTAATTATAGCTCATCCAGTCATTAAAAGTAGAACCAAATCTCGTGCATTAAATGCAGCGATCTGCCCCCATCTCGAGCATTAATTGCAGAGACGTGCCTCGAGTTCTGTACGAAGATCAGCTTTTGACGTGGCGGTTGGTTTCGTCTTATCCTGAGCGTAAAAGCTTATCTCTGCCTATGTAGAATAGGCAGCGTATTCCTTGAATGCGTAAACGATGTCTTATATCAAGGATTTGTCACTAAACGACGGTCTAGGGCTCTGTGTAGAATCATCATTACAGCCGTCCTCTTGATAGTCGTGTAGTACTCTTTGTCAGGAGTCAGGTTCACTGTTTCGTCTGACAGGTTCATTCGAGGAATACGAAGAGTTCCTCGTACAACTTCCCGCTGCATTAAAAACAGATAGGTTTTACGCCGCAGTGATGATGTCACAACCTTTTTACGCCAAAGCAGTATGGAAATACTGTATTACGCGGGTTGTTCTGGAGCTATGTTTTACGCTGAATAGCGTTAAACCTCTGATGTACGCCCATGGCTCTGAAGTCATATTTTACGCTACCCTGTGCATGTTGGATTTTACACGTACGATTCCCCAATGTATTTTTCATGCTTCTACAATCACCTACCTTCCTATATCTTGTGTTATCTATAAATGTTTACCCTAATTCGATAAATGTTAAATTTGGTGTTATTTGATGTAAATAATTTTTGCTTCCGAAGAGGAGTGGCTGGACTACTAAGCACCTTGCCTACCTGCCACCACCTGATCCCTGGTAACAGAATTATTGCCTAGATAGTACTCGTGACACTGCGAATGTGAGATCTAAATATTTTTTCCAAATTGCATCATCATCATATAGGAAAAATTATATTGTGATTGTGTTAGTGACTTTTAGGACTTAAGGAACAATTTTGTTATAATTATTTTACTGTATTAAGATCACTTTAGAAGTCATTTCAAAGTCATATTATATCTTGTACTCAGAGTTTATTCGGTTTTGATTCCATTATACTTGGTCTTTAGTATCATATTATATTATTTATTTTATCTCCCTTGAATCGAGGACTTGCATGTCTTTGATGACCTAGTTTTGTTCACTAGATAAAGGTTAGGACGAAGACGAGGTACTTTTCTTGTATAATGTGGACGAGTCTGAAGAGTAAGGGATGCGCGTGTAAAACAAATTATTTTGCGTTCTTATAAAATTATACGTGTATTAATCTTTTGGGGAGATAGATATATGGTTGTATATTTTAGTTAGTAGCTTGGATACTTTCTTTTGAAGACAGAACTCAGACTTGTGAGATGTAAATAAGAAGAATGATATCGTGAATTTTCTTAGTTCTTACTTGTTGATGGTTTAGTTTTACCCTATACTGTATCCTAGAACTTACATGTAACAATCGTGGTTATGGATATATGTTTATTCGTAAAGCACATAGCCTGGGGATGTTAGTTATGTACTCGACTCATCGTATATTGGGAGCGGAGCATGAAACATCTTTTAGTGGTGGCCTATGTAAGTCTGTGTTATAGATATGCAGTAGTCTACATAATATGTAGCATATTTGTTAGTTATATCTATAAGACCCTAAGATTGATTTTTAGGAAAAGTCTAACAAGAACCTTAGGATATGAGTATTGGGTATTATAAGGTTAAGAAAATTAATATCAGTATACTTATTTTATATTTCCATAGCATGTTTTTATATTCTGAGGAAACCTGATTCAGGATTATTTACTCTTAATTTGTGAGACTCATCTCACAATATTCGTATTTTATGCGGATACATTTTTTGTCCTATTTATTGTATTTTATTGGTTCTCGAGGAAGCTCAAAAATTCTTAAAATTAAAACTTTACTACCAGACCGTTATACCGACGGTATACTATAGTATACCGATAATATACTGCCCGACAGATTTTTTTTTTACTTTTCGAGATATTTTTGAGAACAACTCTATAAATAGTGCTTGAGTTCATTTTATTTCTTTCTTTCTCTCTTCTCTTCTTTATTTCTCTCTCGATCTTAGAGCATAGTCTTGAGACATGGAGTGTGGTTTCTGAACACCTTCATGGTGGTAGACTAGAAGGTTTCGGTTGGGAGCTCATTTTTTACAAGTACACCTTGCTAATTTCATGAACTTCTTTTACTTTCTGTCATTTTACTTTTCTGGAGCTTTGGTTGTTAATTTTTAGCTAGACATGCTTTAGTATAGTTGTTCATATCGTGATTTTTAGCCTAGTGACCATTTCAATTTTAATTTCTGGTAGAATTTTGTTCTGTCCCTTTTTGGTAACTCGGTAATAGAAACGGTACCGGAGTTGTGATCGTGAGATTTAGTGCATATTGTGATATGAGACTTACCCTAGACTTGACTTTTTGTTAGACTTGGTTCTGGTAATTTTTGGGATTTGATTTTGGTCCAAAAAATCAAACTTGACTTTAACCATGTTTATCCTTGGAAACCGGCATACCGACAGTATACTACAGTATACTGATTTTGACCGACTTAATTTTGACGGTATACTACATTATACCAACGGTATACCAATCATTGTCTCCATTGTTAACCAACTTTAGGATATATTTTTTGGCCAGCATACCGATGGTATACTACAGTATACCAATGGTATATCGATTTGTGGAACTTTGTTTTTCAGAACCTTTCTTGCCCACATGGAACGATATGCCGACGGTATACTATAGTATATCGATGGTATACTGATTTGTTAGAATCTAGAACTTGTAGTATTTTTCCTATCTCTGGACAGGTATACCGATAGTGTACTCGACTGTACCGATGGTATACCGATCGTGCTCTTTCTTTAGGAATTTTTGGTTTTTCGTAATTTTATTTTGCTTCTTTTGGATATTGATTGGACATGTGATGACTTGATCTGATTAGACATAAACTTACATGGCTTCAGAAGACTTGACTTAACTTGGCTTTACTCGGTTTCACCCGGCTTACCCGGCTATACATGATGACATGATTGACTGGACTTGTCTTGGCATTACTTTACATGGCTTCATAGGACATGGCTTGACTTGGTTTTACTTAGCTTCATCTGGATGGACTTGGCTTCACATGGTTGTATACAGCTTTACCTGGCTTCACATGGCTTTACCTGGCTTTACTTGGTTTCACATGGCTTGGTTGTTATCGTGGATTACATGAGTCTGTTTGTCCATTTATGCAATGTATATTAAAACTTGCTACCGATGTAGGAGGCTTTGGTAGCAGGAGAGGTGGTAGCAGGTGTAACACCCCATTCCGTTCTAGCGGACTGTCGACTCAAACGGCAAAAGTACAACTGTCCCGACCCGCTTTGCCTCAATCGTGAAGCAAAGGATATCCAGACTTGTCCCTACAGGAATCCAGCTAAGGCTTTCAGAGGCTCGCTTGACGTATCGCTCTACCGAGACGAATCATCGCTAAGGTGGGTGGCTACGGTAAACTTGTCTTTGCTTAGCCAACACACATAAAATCTGGAATATTTCATGCTAGTCGCTAGGTGAATCACCCCCTGCATGCTAATAAGAATCCAACGCACCTAGCTAAGGGAATAATCCCAACTTGTATTGCTTATGCTAGAACATGGAAATTGAAATACTGCTTATATTCAGACCCTCGCATGCCAAGTCCCCTAACGATCTAACTCTCGGCTTACCATCGGGTCCGAGCAAAACGTGTCTGCTTACGTTCCTTTGAAACGCATGCTTGTTTGCTTGTTTGTTGCCTTGTTTTCATCCAAACCCCGGGAGACTACTAAGTAGTCGTTCCATGCATGATTGAACCTGCAAGTATCCGGGACCGTTAGGTCACTAGGCAGCCCCGAGCCAGGGGAGTGCATCAAGGCAAGTTATTGTACAAAGAAACAAGATTCAAGTATCCCGTGTACTCATGTACTCGTGTTCTCGTGAACTCGTGTTCTCGTGTTCTAAGTGCACGCATGTTCTCGTATTCTCGTGTATCCCGTGATAATTGAAAGACCCAATAATTGCATGTCGCGGACAACTCGGAAATGAGGTATGGTTCTACGGACGGTCTCCGGGGCACTGGGGCCGATCCGATCCGGGTGGAACTTCACGTGTGGTCCCTCGTGTTCGGGCGAGTGGTTTGCAGTGCCTCGTATACTTTCGTTGCATTCCACTTGGCTTGGGACCACATCATGTATAGTCCATCGAGCGCGGGCGAGATGGTTTGTAGCGCATCGTGTACTTTCATTGCATTCCATCTTGGCCTTGGACTACTTCATGTACAATCCCTCATGTTCGGGCGAAATGGTTCGTAGCGTATCGTGTGCTCTCGTTGCGTTCCATTCTCGTCTGGGATTAGTCCTTTATGGCTATGCCAGCGACTCATGTTCATATAGATAAGTCATCCTCGCTTAGCGGCTATCCGCGTGCGAGTCATTGCATCGCATCAAAGAATAACTGAGCACTCCAAATATTGTCCCGTTCAATGACTCTCGTGTTGCATATGCTATGTCTCCTGAATGTTTATACTTGCCCGTGCATAAATTTATAATGTTTGCCTTGGAGGTAAGTCTCGTCGTGTTTCCCCTCATATTGTACGGCGCACTGCCACACGAGTTAGGCTATTCAAATATTGCATGAAACTGATCCTAAGGCAACTAGAAAGACAACTTAATAGTTGGTGCACGGAACTTATATTACGTGTTTGGATTTGTCGAGCGGGCGAGTAGCTTCCCCCACCAGTGCATTCAATGTACTGATAATCCACCAGTTTGTATGCAGGGTGCGGGAGAACCTCATTCGGCGCGGATGCCTCCTTCGTGCGTGCTAAGGCCAGGAGTTCCCTCTGAAGCCTTGGGGCGCTGCATCCGGAACAGAAGCACATATACAAGACATAATATTGTGAACATCGCCTGAACATTGCCTGAACATTGCCTGAACATCGCCTGTGCAATCATTCCATAAATTGTAGCCACTTGGCACGCTTTTACTGTTTCAGAGAGAGAGGCTCGAGCGACTTGTAATCTCGGCTATACGCCGCCTGTAATACTTGTTTATATCAATAAAGAGTTGCTTTACTTCAACTTGAGTTATTCAATACTTCCGCTATATTGTCGACCCAGTAAACTTGTTACCAAATTACTATGCGTTTATGACTCCGCTGCACTCGGACAATCTGTGCGACTCTGTGGCTTAGAACTCTTACCGCCAGCCAATGGACCACGGCCTTGCACGGGCGTGGCTCACGCTCGTGCGGCATCACGCCCGGATGGGTCAAAGAGATCGTTCCGCGGGAGCGCTGGCACGGTGATTCTCGCCTAGCGGGAATGGCCGATTTGCAAGCGGAAGATCGGGGCGGGACATGTTGGTATCAGAGCCTGGCTTCTACGCCTTTGGATTTTATTTCGAATATCTCTGTTTCGAAAGCTCGTTCGTGGGTTATGTGCACGCTCTCTCTTAATGCCTCGATGGGATATTCCAACAATAAGTCTAAATACTTTTAAAATGCATTTTGAATGATATGATATGCTTTCTTGTATGATATTGTGCTGCGAGTGGCCTTTGTGCCAACCTGTGCGAACCCTTGAGAGTATCGCTAGTAGCTTGTTCGATTTCACTAAATCTAAGTTTGGTTGAATGTATCTATTCGAGGGACGCCTTGAACTAGTGCACCATCCAAGACTTAGGAAAAGGTGAAACTCGAGTGCTAAGACTTCGCTATCACTAAGCTGGTTGACGTGCTCACGCTAGAAGTGCACTTCGAAAGTGCGCACGATCCAGACTAAGCGATATGCCGATCTCGATGCTTGTGCAAGTGAATATCCAAATAAACAAGTATAATGACTTGTATAGGTTTGCCTCAGCCTTGTGTCGTTAAATCAAAATTGATTAAAATGTACTGCTTGTCCTTAGTAAGTCTCAAGGACGAGACTTCTTCTAAGTTGGGTAGGATGTAACACCCCGTTCCGTTCTAGCGGACTGCCGACTCAAACGGCAAAAGTGCAACTGTCCCGACCCGCTTTGCCTCAATCATGAAGCAAAGGATATCCAGACTTGTCCCTACAGGAATCCAGCTAAGGCTTTCAGAGGCTCGCTTGATGTATCGCTCTACCGAGGCGAATCATCGCTAAGGTGGGTGGCTACGGTGAACTTGTCTTTGCTTAGCCAGCACACATAAAATCTGGAATGTGTCATGCTAGTCGCTAGGTGAATCACCCCCTGCATGCTAATAAGAATCCAACGCACCTAGCTAAGGGAATAATCCCAACTTGTATTGCTTATGCTAGAACATGGAAATTGAAATACTACTTATATTCAGACCCTCGCATGCCAAGTCCCCTAACGATCTAACTCTCGGCTTACCTTCAGGTCCGAGCAAAATGTGTCTGCTTACGTTCCTTAGAAACGCATGCTTGTCTGCTTATTTGTTGCCTTGTTTTCATCCAAATCCCGGGAGACTACTAAGTAGTCGTTCCGTGCATGATTGAACCTGCAAGTATCCGGGACCGTTAGGTCAGTAGGCAGCCCCGAGCCAGGGGAGTGCATCAAGGCAAGTTATTGTAAAAAGAAACAAGATTCAAGTATCCCATGTACTCGTGTACTCGTGTTCTCGTGCACTCGTGTTCTCGTGTTCTAAGTGCACGCATGTTCTCGTGTTCTCGTGTATCCCGTGATAATTGAAAGACCCAATAATTGCATGTCGGGGACAACTCGAAAATGAGGTATGGTTCCACGGACGGTCTTCGGGGCACTGGGGCCGATCCGATCCGGATGGAACTTTACGTGTGGTCCCTCGTGTTCGGGCGAGTGGTTTGCAGCGCCTCGTGTACTTTCGTTGTATTCCACTTGGTCTGGGACCACATTATGTATAGTCCATTTTGTACGGGCGAGATGGTTTGTAGCGCATCATGTACTTTCGTTGCATTCCATCTTGGCCTTGGACTACTTCATATACAATCCCTCGTGTTTGGGCAAAATGGTTCGTAGTGCATCGTGTGCTCTCATTGCGTTCCATTCTCGTCTGGGATTAGTCCTTTATGGCTATGCCAGCGACTCATGTTCATATAGATAAGTCATCCTCGCTTAGCGGCTATCCGCGTGCGAGTCATTGCATCGCATCAAAGAACAACTGAGCACTCCAAATATTATCCCGTTCAATGACTCTCGTGTTGCATATGCTATGTCTCCTGAATGTTTATACTTGCCCGTGCATGAATTTATAATGTTTGCCTTGGACAGGGAAGGCTAAATGGTAAGTCTCGCCGTGTTTCCCCTCATATTGCACGGTGTACTACCACACGAGTTAGGCTATTCAAATATTGCATGAAACTGATCCTAAGGCAACTAGAAAGACAACTTAATAGTTGGTGCACGGAACTTATAATACGTGTTTGGATTTGTCGAGCGGGCGAGTAGCTTCCACCACCAGTGCATTCAATGTACTGATAATCCACCAGTTTGTATGCAGGGTGCGGGAGAACCTCGTTCGGTGCGGATGCCTCCTTCGTGCGTGCTAAGGCCAGGAGTTCCCTCTGAAGCCTTGGGGTGCTGCGTCCGGAACAGAAGCACATATACAAGACATAATGTTGTGAACATCGCCTGAACATTGCCTGAACATCGCCTGTGCAATCATTCTATAAATTGTAGCCACTTGGCACGCTTTTACTGTTTCAGAGAGAGAGGCTCGAGCGACTTGTAATCTCGGCTATACGCCGCCTGTAATACTTGTTTATATCAATAAAGAGTTGCTTTACTTCAACTTGAGTTATTCAATGCTTCCGCTATATTGTCGACTCAGTAAACTTGTTACCAAATCGATATGCGTTTATGACTCCGCTGCACTCGGACAATCTGTGCGACTCTGTGGCTTAGAACTCTTACCGCCAGCCAATGGACCACAGCCTTGCACGGGCGTGGCTCACGCTCGTACGGCATCACGCCCGGATGGGTCAAAGCGATCATTCCGCGGGAGCACTGGCGCGGTGATTCTCGCCTAGCGGGAACGGCCAATTTTCCTGTGGGAGATCGGGGCGTGACAGCAGGTACCATTTTCATCCACTTTCATTCAACTTCAGCTTTATTTTATTCTGGTACATCACATTCATTTATATCTATAAGCTTTGCGATACGAGTTGGATTGGAGTCTGAGTCCTTACCTGTAAGGTTGAATATACTTACTTGTAACGATCTTGTGGGGGAAGATAGAGTATATCCCTCGTGTAGAGTTTTTTTGTGCGGAAGAGAGTTTCTCGCGAGGCTGATAGAGTTTTCTATGGGCGATTATAATGTTGTCCTTGGGATAGATTAGTTGAGTGTGAGACACGCAATGATAGATTGCCAAAGTGGCAAGTTTAGCTTTTGTGTACCTGGTGGGGAGGAGTTCTCATTCTTAAGAGGTGCAGTAGAATCACCGGAGGTTACATTGATGATGGCAGAGACTGAGGTGGAGCAGTTTCCTAGAGTAGTTTGTGAGTTTCCTGATGTATTTCTCGACGAGCTACCAGGTGTACCACTAGTTAGAGATATGGAGATCTATATTGATTTAATCCCAGGAGCAGAGCCAATTTTAGAGAGAGTTTACAGGATATCACCATCTGAGTTGGAGATCTTGTACCGGATGATTAAGGATTTGAAAGCCAAGGGATTCATTAGACCTAGTGCATTGCCTTGGGAAGCCCCGTTACTTCTTGTTAAAAAGAAGGATAGCTCATCGTGTTTAGTTATTGATTATAGAATACTAAATGTGACAACCATTAAGAACAAGTATCCCTTGCCCAGGATAGATGACTTGTTTGATCAGCTCAGTAGGGCAACTGTATTTTCTAAGATCGATTTACGGTCTGGGTATCATCATATCAGAGTCAAAGAGCAGGACATACCCAAGATAACGTTCAAATCTAGATATGGTCATTGGGAGGTCCTAGTTATGCTATTTGGAGTGACCAATGCACCAACTATATTCATGTCTCTCATGAATAACATCTTCATGCCTTACTTAGACCAATTTGTGATAGTGTTTATTGATGATATCTTGGTCTGTAGTCGGAGTGAGGAAGAGCATGAACAGCATCTTCGTGTAGTTCTTCAGATTCTTCGAGAGCAGCAGTTGTACACGAAGTTCAGCAAGTGTGAGTTCTGGCATAACCATATCTTATTCTTGGGACATTATTTTTGGTGGAGGAGTCGAGGTAGGTCCCAGGAAGGTGGAGGCTATTAAGAGTTGGCCAGTACCCCGTACAGCTTCAGATGTGCACAGTTTTTTGGGTCTAGCAGGCTACTACAGGCAATTTGTGGCAGACTTTGCTAGGATCTTCGTATCCTTGACATGGCTGACGTGTAAGGATATGCACTTTGAGTGGTCAGATGCTTGTCAGACTTCTTTCGAGAAGCTTAAGCGAAGTTTAATTTTGGCTCATATTCTGACACTTCCAGTGGGACCAGGTGGGTTCTCAATGTATTATGATTCTTCAGGAGTGGGACTAGGGTGTGTCCTTATGCAGCATGGCAGAGTGATAGCTTATGAGTCTTGGCAGCTTTGAGACCATAAGAAGAGTTATCTGATGCATGATCTTGATTTGGCAGCAGTAGTATTTGCACTTAAGCTCTGGAGGCATTACCTATATAGTGATCGAGTAAAGATATTCACAAACCACAAGAGCTTGAGATATGTGTTCATATAGAAGGAACTCAATATATGTCAGAGGAGGTGGCATGAGTTATTGTCGAACTACGATCTTGACCTTCAGTATCATCCAGGGAAGGCCAATGTCATAGCTGACGCCTTGAGCAGGAGAGGAGGAGCTTACTTCTTGACAGAGCATTGCCATATTTTGAAGGATCTGCAGGAAATGGGTATCGAGGTAGTATTATCTGATGATATCAATTTTATGGCGAGTCTGCAGGTTCAGTCTTCTATAGTTGAGAGGATCACAGCAGAGAAGACTGGTGATGTCAGGCTTCAGCAACTCAGAGCAAAGTGTAAGTCAGGACGCAGACCAGAGTTGAGCATTCATGAGGATGGGACTCTCAGGTTTGGGAGTCGACTTTATGTGTCGAGAGGAGATATCTGGCAGAATATTATGTCAGAGGCCTATAGTTCTCAGTACTCAATGCATCCAGGAGGGACGTAGATGTATCGGGATATTCGTCAGCACTTCTGGTAGAATTGTATGAAGAGGGAGATATCTCGATTTGTTTTTTGGTGTTTAGTCTGTCAGCATGTCAAGGTTGAGCATCAGAGACAAGTCGAGCTACTCCAACCTTTACCGATTCTGGAGTAGAAGTGAGACCATTTTACTATGGACTTTGTGATCAGTCTTCCTAGATCCCCGTATGGCAGAGATGCTATATGGGTTATAGTGGATCAACTCACGAAGGTTACTCACTTTATTCCTTTTAGAGTACGCCAGTCTACAGAACAGTTAGCTGAGATGTACATAAGACATATAGTCAAATTACATGGCGTACCAGTTAGTATAGTTTCTGAAAGAGATTCGCGGTTTACGTCTTATTTCTGGCAGAGCCAACAGTAAAGTCTGGGTACTAGGTTTAAGTTTAGTTAGGCCTACCATCCGCGGACAGTCGAAGTGTACTATAAAAAATTTAGAGGATATTCTTTGAGCTCGTACAATTGACTTCGGTGGATCTTGGGAGGATCACTTGTATTTAGTAGAGTTCTCCTATAACAACAGCTTCCAGGCGAGCGTTCAGATTGCACCCTTCGAGGCTTTATATGATAGGAGATGCGGATCATCGTTAGCTTGGGATGACATTGGCGAGAGATAGATGCTTGGTCCAAAGATGATTGCTCAGTCAGTAGGAGTGATCAGGAAGATCAGAGAGCATCTCAGAGTTGCTCAGGATCGCCAGCGTCATTGGGTAGATCAACACCGTCGTCATCTTGAGTTCTCTGTCGGCGACCATGTATTTCTGAGTATTTTTCCTAGCCATGGAGTTATCAGATTTGGAGTACGGGAAAAGCTTAGTCCCAGATATATAGGCCCGTTCGATATTCTTGAGCGAGTTAGAGACGTATCATATCATCTAGCTCTTACACCATCGCTTCATGAGGTACATAACGTCTTTCACGTATCTCAGTTGCGACGGTATATTCCAGACCCGAGCCATATTTTTATTCCCCAGTACCGGAATATGGAGACGAACATGGCCAGCTACCCCGTACAAGATACTATACGTCATACTACGATCACGGTTGTATAAGACAAGGGGGTGCATGATATAATCAAGTCTCCTAGAGTCAGGAACTTCTATGTCTCAATCATTCAAACAAGAAACAGTAAGCATAGTGCATATATGATAAAGCAATAAGGCATCCCAAACACTTTCTCAAAATATTTTAGAGATCAGCTATGCAAAATAAGAAGCTGAAAGAGTAACAAAAGTATATGACAGTGATAAGCTACAGTCTGATTTAATACAATCATGTAAGAAAACTAATATCCAGATGAGCCGGCTAACAGGTGTCAGTGGCTAAACGCCAAAAGAAGTAAATATTCAAAAATGAACAGGGAAGAAGAAAACCCACTTGCTATCCCCTGTGACCATGTTTCTGGTACGGGCCATGAGTTGGGGGAAGGTATACAGGATCCTCGGGTGCTGGCTCGAAACCTGGCCATGCAAAACCAGTGGGGTTAGACCCCAAATAGCAAGTACCACAAAGGAAGCATGAAATGGAGAAACAAAAACCCAATGAAAACATATAATAATATATAGGTTCAGTATCGTAACTTAGGTCGATGGCATATCCTAGCATAAAGGCCCAACCCTACAATCAAACAAGGATAATGGTTGAACCATCACACTATGATAGTCCATTTCGCTAGGCTACTAACAGAATAATATAATTACAACCAAGTCCACTTATATCGGCCAATCATTTATACTGCTTGCTATTTTATGGAGTCTGAGGTTATCTCAGAAATAATGCATAATAGGAATCCTCAGATCATGCCAGTCCGAATATGAGCTAAGCGAATAAAAAAGGTATTCATGAGATGCACCAGTTCTCCGTAGGTCCACTGCCACTAAAAATACGGTATTAGCGGTTCTAGTGTTCCTATAGTGAAACAGTGGCTCGGCATAATGATAGTTCAGATATTGTACTCTACTAAGGCAGATGATATACAGTATCTGTGGTGGCCAGCCCACAGTACACTTATAATAAATCTTTATGGGAATGTTCATTAGCATGATCTCGGGATACCGTTTCCTCCAATGTTACTACCACTTTTAGTTACCTAATTAGCCCTATGTTGTGTTTGAAATCTCAAGGCATGGTCACATAAGAATTTCCCTTAAGATGTCGTACAAAGTACGGGCACACTAGATACGAATCTATGGAAGTCCGATCTGGATTCACCCTAGCGTGTATGTAACATTCAGACAATCAATATCCTAGCCACGTTTTGGTAGTTGACTCGCTTATAATGCCCATGCTAGGAAAATAATATATATTTATAATATCATGCATTCAGGAATTTGGAGGCATTCTCGATACACAATCCAAATATAACCACTTAACACGTGATACGATGTGTCGCACCTCGGCGCACATCAAATCATGGACAATATCAGGCAATAGTAGTTTCAGCACGGATACAGTATTCGAGTCCAATCACCAATTATATATTAGTTCACATGAATCAAAAAAATATTCAATCAAAACAAACAAGGCCGCATGGGTCTCTAGGCTGCATGAGAAGTCCAGGCCGTATAAAGAGTCCTGGCCGCATAAGGAGTCAGGCCGCATGACCACTTGGCCGTATGAAAAGTCTAGGCCGCATGACCACTTGTCCGCATATAAAGTCAGGCCGCATGCTCAGGGCTAAAGTCTACTCCTTGGGACAACTGTTGAAGTAATGGTCAATGAATGAAGTACCATCGATGTGACATTAAGTGATTGATATGACAAGTCATAAAGTATGTCAGAGAGAAAAGACATATCATAGAAATATGTGCCACGGTTCAGAGTCATGCGTCCAAGGAAATGGTGGCCACATATTCTCCAATGCTATATAAGTTTAGGTGCCGTATGGAGTACGATGTCACCTGGAGGTCTCTTGGACTTAGCAAATTTTTCATTCGTTCAGCGAGTGAAAACATAATGTGTTCAAGTACACTTGTCTAAATAAGCAGTCATGCGTCCAACAAGATAGACACATGATATCAGTATGCGGCAAGGGTTCAGGACACATAACCCTCTTGGGTCACATAGTACTCTCAACTGCATAACTTGCTGGCCGCATGAGGACTTCATCTTCTCCAAATAGTAGGTTCGGCCATGGCGAAATCTCCAAAAACTAAAATCTTGTTTTGTCCATAAAATCCTTATTTTAAGTCCAAATCGGATGAACCAAAAACCAAAATACTCTAAATTAAAATCTCTATCATATAGAAAAAATTGGTTTTCTAAAATACATGTTTAATAGATCAAAACTATGAAAAACTCATAAAACCCATAAAAATCCTAAGTTAGAAATGTAGACCTATACTAATCCATCCATCAAAACAGAAAACTCCAAGTACTAAAAGTACTTAGAAATACACAACAAATATAATGGAATAATAATATGCAAAGTTTTTCTATTTCTCATGCAATGTGTACATGCATATGGAAATGAGGAGAGAAAACTATGGAGAGAGGAAGAAATGAAGAAGTGAAGAGAGCGAGATAGAGAGAGAGAGATAGAGAGAGAGAGAGAGAGAGAGAGAGAGAGAGAAATATTGGGTTATATATGGTAGGGTTGAGGCTTGAACCAAGGGTTCTCATGACTTGAACCAACCCACAAAATAAAATATGAGCATGGTTAAACCAACGAATGGGTCTAGTCTCCATACATATGCAACCATGCTAAAATAAAAATACGTTCCAAATACGTATATCGGAAACGGGGAGTGACATCTCTATCCACCTTAGAAAATTTTTATCATCAAAATTCGAATCCAAGCAGTAGCTAAAAAAGTCAGGACAAGCACGATACAATCTACTATCAACTACACATGCAAGCAATATTATCACAACATATATGTGATCACTTGATCAAAGAATCTGGGATATGAATGCGTAAGAAAGAATATACCTTCTGAATTGAATATGTGCGATTACCGAGATTGAATATCGTCCTCACGCTCCCACGTTGATTGTCCTAGAGAATAATGGCCCCAAGCAACTCGGATAAGAGAAATAGTCCGGTTCTCGAGCACCTTTTCCCTTCGGTCCAATATGGATACGGGTTGCTCCTCGTAAGATAAGTCAGTACCAAGGACTAATTCAGAGTGATCGAGGATATGACTCAGATCAAAAATATACCTACGCAACTGAGACACATGAAATACATCGTGTACCCTACGTAGCGAAGGCGGAATAGCAAGACGATAAGAAACATTGCCTATCCACTCAAGAATATCGAACGAACCTACGTATCGTGGACTAAGCTATCCGCGAACCCCGAATCTAATGACTCTACGGGTCGACAAAATTCACAAAAATATGTCACAAAACTCTAAAGGTCTATGATGTTGATCTGCCCAACGACGATGCCTATCTTGTGCAACCTGAAGTCGCTCACTAATCAGTTTGACAACCTCTACTATCTATGTGGTCATTTCAGGGCCTAATATCTTCCACTCACCAATGTCATCCCAAGCCAACGGTGATCTACACTTTCTGCCGTATAGTGCTTCAAAAGGTGCCATCTGAATACCGACCTGATAATTATTGTTGTATAAGAACTCAATGAGATATAGGTAATCTTTCCAAGATCTAAGGTATATGCTCATAGCATTTCCTCCAAGGTCTGGATGGTTCTCTCCGATTGTCCGTCTGTCTGGGGTGGTAAGCTGTGCTGAGTCCTTACTTGGTGCCCAAACTCTGATATAAACTTTTCCAAAAATATGAAGTGAACCGAGTGTCTCGATCTGGCACGATACTTACTAGGACACTGTGTTGTCTCACTATCTGTCTTATATATATTTTGGCCAATTGTTCTATAGACTGTCCTACTCAAAAAGGAAGAAAGTGAGTTACTTTTGTGAGACGATCTACTATCACCCAAACTGCATCTCGACCAGTCGGTGATCTAGGCAAACCAGTCACAAAGTCTATCGTGATGTATCCCTACTTCCAGTTTGGAATAGGAAGCGGCTACAATAATCCTGCCAGTATCTGTTATTCTTTCTTCATTTGCTGACATATAAGACATCCCGATACGAAGCATGCTATTTCTCTCTTTATTCTGTTCCACCAAAAGTGTTGCTTGATATCTTGGTACATCTTCGTGCCTCATGAATGAATAGAATATTGAAAACTGTGTGCTTTAGTCATATCTTCTTGCCGAATATTCCTGCTTGGTTTGCATAGACGATTCCCAAACCTTAGCATTCCATCCGTATGTATTGTCAACTCCATCTGAAAGCCTGACTCACATTCTTCTCGTAGCTTTTGAATCTTCGGGTCCTCTGCCTGAGCTAGTTTGATTCTATCTACCAAAGTTGACTAAATCTGTAGGCTAGCCTGAACACCTGTACTCTGTGAAAGTATTATCTCGATACCCATCTCTCGTAAGTCTTCTAGAATCTGCTTCTAACTAGTCAACATAAATTTGCCACCTCTTCTGCTAAGTGCATCAGCTACTACATTAGCCTTGCCTGGATGGTACTAAAGTTTTACGTCATAGTCTTTCAACAACTCTAGCCACCTTCTCTACCTCATGTTCAGGTCATTCTGCATGAGTACATACTTTAAACCCTTATAATCCGTGAATATTTCGAGTCGATCGCCATATAAGTAGTGCCTCCATAGCGTAAGTGCAAACACTACTCCTGCTAGCTCTAAATCGTGAGTTGGATAGTACTTCTCATGATCTTTGAGCTGCCGAGAAGCATACGCTATTACTCTCCCTTGCTGCATCAAAACACATCCAAGTCCCTTGCCATATGCATCACATTATACTGTCAATCTTCCAAATCTTGCTAGAAGAGTAAGAATTGTGCAGAGATTAACTTCTTCTTCAACTCTTCAAAGGTTGTCTGACATTCAGCTGACCACACAAATTTAAATTTTTTGTGCGTCAATCGAGTCAATGGTGCCAAAATCTTAGCAAAATCTGACACAAATATTCTGTAGTATCCTGTCAAGCCCAGGAAACTACGCACTTCTGCTACTGTCTTCGAAACTGGCCAGTTCTCTACTGCATCTACCTTCTTGGGATCAACTGATAATCCTGCTCCAGAAATAATATACCCAAGAAAGGATATGCGATCCAGCCAAAATTCACACTTACTAAGCCTTGCATATAACTGGTGTTCCCTTAAAGTTTTCAGAACTATCCTGAGATATTCTTCATGCTTCTCTTTATTATGCGAATACACCAGGATGCCATCAATGAATACTACCACAAATTGGTCTAAGTAAGGCATAAAAATATGGTTTATTAAATCCATGAATACCGCTGGAGCATTAGTTAGTCTGAATGGTATAAATAAGAATTCATAATGCCCATAGTGTGACCTAAATGATGTCTTCGGTATATCCTGCTCTCGAACTCGTACCTGATGATATCCTGATCATAAATCTATCATGGAGAAGACTCTTGCTCCACTTAATTGGTCAAATAAATCATCAATCCTTGGTAATGGGTACTTGTTCTTTACGATCACTGTATTCAACCACCTGTAATCCATACATAACCGCGTCGATCCATCATTCTTCTTCACCAATATCGCTGGTGCTCTTTGCGGTGATCCACTGGTCCGAATAAACTTTTTTATCTTTAGTTCTTCCACGTGTCGATATAACTGATCAAGCTCTGATGGTGACATTGGGTATACCTTCTGGGATACTGGTTCTACTCCTGGCATCAACTCTATACAGAACTCTACTGCTTTAACTGGGGGTAATTCGGAAAGATCGTTGGGAAAGACGTCCATGAACTCTTCAACTATCTTAGGCAACGGGTCTTCTTTTTTTTCTACTGTTGTGACTCCTCCCTTATGCTGGTCTCTTATTATTCTACTAAGGACAAAATCTTCTAGACCGGGAATTCTAAATAATACTCTTCCCTTACGACAGTCTATCATTGCATGACTGTCTCTCAACCGGTCCATGCATAAGATAACATCAAAGTTATCTATAGGGAAATCGATCAACTTTGCAGGTAATAAATGTCTACATACTACGACTGAACATGCTAGGCACACCCTACTAACTTCAATGATCCCATTGCCATTGAGTATATTCAGCCTCTCTGGCAATGCCTCAAAATTTAATCTAATATGTTTCGTATATTATGCAGATATAAATGAGTGTGAAGTTTCAGAATCAATTAATTCTTTGGCAGAAAAGGTTGTAAAGAAATATTACCTGTCACAATGTCGTATGACGCCATTGCTTCCTTCGAAGACAAGGTGAGTACCTCCCCTTGGCCTTCTTGAGCTCCCTGCTGCTGTCTTCCTTGTTTTCGTGGTTGTGGCCCCTGCTGATTCTGCTGTTGCTGCCTATAAAGATGGGCCTATGTCGGCAATGGTCGCTGAGCTAAAGGCCTTACTGCTACTGCTGGTCCTCCTTGTTGTACTGCCCTTGGAGCTGGCAATACAGGAAACTATTGTATTTGCCCTCCTGGCCTTTGTATCAATTGGCATGTGGCAACCTTGTGATCAGGGCTCCCATATCTCAAACATAGTCTGTTAGCTTCCCGGCAAACATCTAGGGTATGTCCTTCCTTGCCACAGTAGGTACAACCTGTTGGCGCTCCCCGTCGTCGTTGTTGTTGTTGTTGTTGCTGCTGTTATTGCCTCGACTGCTATTGCCAAGTTGGTGCCATTACTATCGAGGTCACAGGCCTCCTCTATGTCATGTCATGGATGCGAATGCCAAGGATGGTGCTGACATTCGCGATACTAGTCCTCCCTCATTGTTTTGTCCATGAGGTCTCTTCCGATCTACTCTTCTGGATGCCATCCTCGGGGAAGTAAGCTCAACCCTCTTGGCTGCTATCAATACTGCCTCGAAGGTCTGGTAGTCGTGCATCTCTACCATATATAAGATCTCTAAGCAAAGTCCTTGCTAGAACCTTATTGTTCTCTCTAACTCTGTTGCCACCATGGTTGGAGCAAATCTGCTTAGTCGACAAAATTCTGCCACATAGCTGTCTACTGTCCTTCCAGCTTGCTTGAGGTTAATGAAAATTTATTGTAACTCATATTGAGCCACAATTCCGAAGTACTTTGCCCTGAACTAGGCCCTGAAATCATCCTATAAAATAGGACACCTCAATCCTACCTCCATCGTGACCTACCAATCCCTTGCCAGATCTTGGAGTTATAGGTGAACCAGGTCAACCTGTTCCTCGGCTGAAACCTTAGCTGCTGTCAGAATGGTCTCAATATCCTGGAGCCAATCATCTGTAGTAATTACGTTCTCCGTGCCATCGAAATATCTGGGGTTCAGTCTGCTAAATCTAACAGAAGTCCCAGAATCTGTTCTCCTACCTCATTTTAGGGTCGTCTATAATCCTTGGTTCAACAGGATATTCTGTTCCTGCTGCTGAAGCTGTTATTGCTGGTATTATTGTTATTTTTGTTGCACCACCATCTGGTGTTGTTGGGCATCCGATAATCTATGGATAATCTCTAGCAAGGCTGGGGTATCCAGTATTGCTAGAACTACGGGAGGTACGAGAACACCTGGAGCCTGCTGCTCTATCCCATTTATCGTAGGCTCAATTCGGATCCTTGGTTAGGGTTTCAGAGGATCTCGTTCCACTGCCAACTCTGCCTCTTATGTTGCTGCAACATCGGGGGAAGAATAAGCCCTAAAGAAGAGCACAAGAAATATCAAGTACAAGACGAGAAGGAACAAGGAAGCAACCAATCTGGAAGAATTCAAGCTGAGTATCGAAGAGGACGAATTCAGAATTTCAAGAAAGATCGTGTTTGATTCAGACTACTATGACCATAACACCCCATAAGTCTGAAGAACAGACCTGTATGGGCCACCACTAAAACCTTGCCATGCCCCAATACCGGAATATGGAGACGGACATGGCCAGTTATCCCGAACAAGATACTATACATCGTACGACGATTACGACTGTGTATGACAAGGGGGTGTATGCTACAATCAAGTCTTCTAGGGTCAGGACTTCTATGTCTCAATCATTCAAACA
This sequence comes from Iris macrosiphon, assembly GCA_036927795.1. Lineage (NCBI taxonomy): Eukaryota > Viridiplantae > Streptophyta > Magnoliopsida > Asparagales > Iridaceae > Iris > Iris macrosiphon. The sequence continues at coordinate 81,260,786 of JAYESA010000010.1, read as the reverse complement.
AGAAACAGTAAGCATAGAGCATATATGATAAAGCAATAAGGCATATCAAATGCTTTTCCAAAATATTTTGGAAACCAGCTATGCAAAATAAGGAGCTGGAAGAGTAACAAAATTATATGACAGTGATCAGCTACAGTCTGATTTAATATAATCATGTAAGAAAACTATTATCTAGATGAGCCGGCTAACAGGTGCTGATAGCTAAACGCCAAAAGAAGTAAATATTCAATGATGAGCAGGGAAGAAGAAAACCCACTCGCTATCCCCTGCAACAATGTTCTTGGTACGCACCATGAATTGGGAGAAGGTACGCTGGATCCTCGGGTGCTGGCTTAAAACCTGGCTATGCTAAACCAGTGGGGTTAGACCCCAAATAGCAAGTACCACAAAGGAAGCACAAAATAGAGAAACAAAAACCCAAGGAAAATATATAATAATACATAGGTTCAGTATCGTAACTTTGGTCAAGCGCAAAGGCCCAACGGTACAACCAAACAAGAACAAGGATTGAACCATCATACTATGATAGTTTATTTCTCTAGGCTACTAACCGAATAATACAATCACAACCAAGTCCATTTCTTATATCGGCCAATCAATTGTACTGCTTATTATTTTGTGGAGTCCGAGGTTACCTCAGAAATAATGCATAATATAAATTCTCAGATCACGCCAGTATCGAACATGAGCTAACCAAAGCAAATAAATAAAATAGTTATTCACGAGATATACCCATTTTTCATAGGGCCACTGCGCTAAAAATACGGTATTAGCGGTTTCAGTATTCCTATAGTGAAATAATAGCTCGGCATTATAATAGGTCAGATACTACACTCCACTAAGGCAGATGATATACAGTATTTGTGGTGGCCAGCCCACGGCGCACTTAGAATGAATCTCTGTAGGAAGGTTCATTGGCATGATCTCTGGATACCGTTCCCTCCAATGTTATTTCCACTTTTAGTTACCTAATTAGTCCTAAGTTGTGTTTAAAATCTCAAGGCATGGTCACATGAGAATTTCCTTTAAGATATCGTACAATATACGAGAACGCTAGATATGAATCTATGGAAGTCAGATCTGGATTCACCCGAGCGTGTATGCAACATTAAGACAATCAATATCCTAGCCACCCTTTGGTAGTTGACTCGCTTATTATGTCCGTGCTGGAGAAACAATATACATTTATAATATCAAACGTTTAGGAATTTGGAGGCATTCTCGATGCACAACCTAAATTTAATCACTTACCACGTGATACGATGCCTCGTACCTTAGTGCACATTAAATTATGGACAATATTAGGCAATAGTGGTATCAATACGAATACAATATTTGAGTCCAATCACCAATTATACATTAGGTCACATGAATCAAGAAAATATTCAATCAAAACAAATAAGACCATATGGGTCTCTAGGCCGCATGAGAAGTCCAGGCCGCATATGGAGTCAGGCCACATGACCACTTGGCCACATGAAAAGTCCAGGTCGAATGACCACTTGGCCGCATATGAAGTCAGGCTGAATGCTCGGGACTAAAGTCTACTCCTTAGGACAAGTGTTGAAGTGATGGACAATGAATGAAGTTTCGGTTATATGACATAAAGTAATTGATATGATAAGCCATAAAGTATGTCAGAGAGAAATGACAAATATCATAGAAATATGTGCCACGGTTTGGAGTCATGCGTCCAAGAAAATTGTGGCCGCATATTCTCCAATGCCGCATAAGTGTCGGTGCCGTATTGAGTTCGATGCCTCATGGAGGTCTCTTGGACTTAGAAAATTTCTTATTCGTTCAGCGAGTAAAAACACAAGGTGTTCAAGGACACTTGTATAAATAAGCAGTCATGCGTCCAACAAGATGGACACATACTGTCAGTATGTGGTAAGAGTTCAGGTCGCATAAGCCTCTCGGGCCGTATAACACTCTTAGCCGTATAACTTGCTGGCCGCATGAGGACATCGTCTTCTCCAAACAGCAGGTTCGGCCATAGCGAAAGCTCCAAAAACTGAAGTCTTATTTTGTCCATAAAATTCTCATTTTAAGTCCAAATCGGGTTAACTAAAAACCAAAATTCTCTAAATTGAAAGCTCTATCTTGTAGCAAAAACTGGTTTTCTAAAATACATGTTTAATAGATCAAAACCAAGAAAACTCATGAAACCCATAAAAATTTTAAGTTAAAAATATATATCTACACTAATCCATCCATCAAAATAGAAATCTCCAAGTACTAAAAGTGCTTAGAAATACACAACAAATATAATAGAACAATAATATGGAGGGTTTCTCCATTTCTCATGTAAGGTGTACTTACCTATGGAAATGAGGAGAGAAAACTAATTAGAGAAAGAAATAAAGAAGTGAAGAGAGAGAGAGAGAGAAATATTGGGTTATATATGTTAGGGTTGAGGGCTGAACCAAGGGTTCTCATGACTTGAACCAGCCCACAAAATAAACCATGAGCAAGGTTAAACCAAAGAATGGGTCTAGTCTGCATGCACATGCAACGATGCTAAAATAAAAATATGTTCCAAATACGTATATCAGGAACGGGGAGTGACACATATCCTGGATCATTCTGATTTGGTTGTTGGTACCGACCTATCATATGAGAAGAGGTCCGTGTTTATTTTGGACCAAAGGGAGAAGGTTCTCAAGAACTGAACTATCGGATTAGTTCGAGTTGCTTGGGGGCATCACTCACTAGGCAAGTCGATGTGGGAGTGCGAGGATGATATGCGTACTCGTTACCCATTTCTCTTCGACTCGGGAGGTATAATTATTCATATACCCGTATCCTATCTTAACATGTACATGTGTTTGATTGTTAGCTTGTCTGTTATACCTGTTATTATTTTCTTTTCTGATTTCTTGTTCATGCCCAAAAAAATTTATACTCACATGAGTTTTCTGCTTATTTTAGTTTCGTGCTTGTTTTCTTGGATTTTTTTTGTTAGTTGATTTTGGATCCTTATGAAAATTTTGAGGACATAATTTTTCTAACGAGGGGAGAGTTGTGAGACTCGTCTCACAGTATTCGTATTTTATACGGATATGTATTTTTGTTCTATTTATTCTATTATATTGGTTCTCGAGTAAGCTCAAAAATTCTCAAAACTAAAAATTTACTACCTGACCGGTATAACGACGGTATACTGCCCAGCAGATATTTGTTTTAATTTTTGAGATATTTTCAAGATATTTTTGAGAACTTCTCTATAAATAGTACTTGAGTTCATTTTATTTATTTCTTTCTCTTTCTCTTTCTCTTTCTCTTTCTCTTTCTTCTCTTCTTTATTTATTTCTCGAGCTTGGAGCTTGGTCTTGAGACCTAGAGTGTGATTTCTGAAATCCTTCGTGGTAGTGGACTAGAAGGTTTAGGTTGGGAGCTCGTTTTAGGCAAGTACACCTTGTCAATTTTATGAACTTTTTTTCTGTCATTTTATTTTCTTGGAGCTTTGGTTGTTACTTTTTAGCTAGACATACTTTAATATTGTTGTTCATATCGTAATTTCTAGCCTAGTGACCGTTTCAGTTTTAATTTTTGGTAGAATCTTGTTCTGTCCCTTTTTGTAACTCGGTAACAGAAATAATACCGGAATTATGACCATGAGATTTAGTCCATATTGTGATATGATACTTACCCTAGACTTGACTTCTTGTTAGACTTAGTTCTGGTAATTTTTGGGATTTGATTTGGGTCCGGAAAATTAGACTTGACTTTAACCATGTTTATCCTTGGAAACCAGCATACCGATGGTATACTACAGTATATCGAAGGTATACCGATTTCTACCGACTTAGATTTCTAGATATTTTTTGTGAAACTTATCGTCATACCGACGGTATACTATAGTGTACCGACGAAATACCGATAATTACTGACATTGTTAACCGACTTCAGGATATTTGTCTTATCCGACATACCGACGGTATACTACAGTATACCGACAATATACCAATTTGTGGAACTTTATTTTACAGAACCTTTATTGCCTACTTGGAACGACATACCGACGGTATAGTACAGTATACCAACGGTATACCAATTTGTTGGAATCCTGAACTTGCTATATTTTTTCTATCTTTGGACCGGTATACCGACGATGTACTGGATTGTACCGACGGTATACTGATCGTGCTCTTTTTTTAGGAATTCTTGGTTTTTTGTGATTTTATTTTGATTCTTCTAGATATTGATTGGACATGCGATGACTTAACTTAATTAAATATGAAATTACATGGCTTCAGATGACTTGACTTGACTTGGCTTCACTCGATTTTACCCGTCTTGCCCGACTAGACATGATGACATGATTGACTGGACTTGACTTGGCATTACTTTACATGGCTTCATCGGACATGGCTTGACTTGATTTTACTTAGCTTCATCTGGATGGACTTGGTTTTATATGGTTGTACATGGCTTTATCTGGCTTCACATGGCTTTACCTGGCTTCACTTGGTTTCATATGGCTTGTTCATTGTCGTGGCTTACATTAGTCTGTTTGTGCAATGTATATTAAAACTTATTTATATTACTATGAGAACTTTTTTTGTTGCATCATGTCTAGGATGGATTATGTGAAATACCATACCCGAATTCATACAAGAAAAAGCTAGGGTTTAATAACTAAGGATTCACTTAGTACATGGCTAGGGATTTTCCTAGATTGTATGCAGTCCCGGTTACTCATATAGTTATCTTGTGGAGTATCCAGTGGTTTATATTGTGGAGTATCTTGAGGAGTATTCGGTGCTGGTTTGTGCGTATCGATATTCCGGACAGACTGCAGGGATATGCGATCAAAAGGAACTCTAGTATTACGTTGCATTATAATTGTTAGTAATTAGGATTTTGATAACCCTAGTTAGTTAAAGTATCAAGCCGTACTTATATGATTTGTCATAATTTATGGATGATGGTTAGTCTAGGCTTTGTATGATCACACCTTTATTTTCTGTACTAGTTACTCTATTGCTTATCAGTTCAGGATATGTCTTATTGCAGGTTTACAGTATTTCCTTTATTATCGTGAGATCATTTACATTCAGTCTTTATTTTCAGTATTTGTATGTCTTGTATTATTGGTTTCAGTTCCTAGATTGGCTTTCTTATTGGTACTTGTTATTTGGGGTCTGACTCTACTGGTTTTGTATGGCCAGATCTAGTAGCAGCATCGGAGGATCTTCCGTACTTTTCTAAGGATGGTGACCACCAAGAGCACCAGACCAATTGAGTAAATTTTTTTACTTGCCCACTCTGATATATATTCTATTTTTGCTAGCATTTAGCTACCGAGCACGTGTTTAACTCATATTTTGGTTTGATCAGTTAGCCTACGGGCAATAACATGATTGACATATCCTAGGGTTGATCATGTATAACTCAGATTCTGGCTAGTTTATTCATTTTGTGTTTACTAGCATCATGATCATCTATATATTATAGTTTGGGACACTTTACTATTATATTTTAGCTGATCTTACATCTTATTATTATTCATGTTGTTCTTGTAATTGAGATACTAGGGTTTGTTGGACCTAGGCTTGACTGTTGGTTTGTAGTAGTGATCCCTTATGCCCTATAACTTTACCGTATATGCGGAGTACAGGTGTGCTCTAAGTATACGTAGCTGCCCTTATCAGCCCGCTCTTCAGTATTCCGATTCTGGGACATGACATAATTGCCTATATTTGTGTTTAAGTTTCTATTTCTAAGTATTGATTAGTTTTCTTTATGTCTGTGTATGATGGTTCGTCAGTTGCTACCCCATTTATGCTTTAACGGGAGTGACCGGAACCTATATGGATATTACTACCATTATAGGCACCTGCTAAAAATAAGGGAAGAGCAAGTCATAACTATTTATGGTATCCTTTATGGTTTCATGAAACCTATTGTCCGGGATGTTGAGGATGGGGCTGAGGTAATATTTGAAAAGATGACATATTTTTAGTCATCCAAGCTCATAAATCCTAAGACTCAAACCCTCGCATTAATGGCTATGACGGTACCTTATAGGAGTGGAGGTCTATGAACCCTTATATAAAGATTCTAGGCAGCAGGATGAGGTGGATACAAATCTGATCGAGAAAGAATATAAGGTGTTTATGTAAATATGACTACTATGTAGGAAAATTGTATGTATATAAGACTAGTTTGTGTGTAATATAGATATAAGGATGTCTTTTTGTCTGCTGGAGTTTATTTTTTTATAACAACAAATATAAATAATGGTTGTGTATCTTTGTAGCTCTGTATAATATACCATTTCTGTAAATAAAGTATGCAGTTTTCTTATTTGTTATGTTCTACTTTTATGTAACTGTTCTTTTGATTTTATTCATTGTTAAAAATGGTATTATAACTACTTGGGTTAGTATATTAAAAATTCTACATTCCTTGTCTCCATTTAGAAAATGGAAGATTCTTAATTCTAGTCCTCTCTTAACAACCAAGCTTAGACAAGTGCCGCTGATATACTCCAAATTTTCCAACTTTTACAAATGAATAATCAACATGCTAATGCTGCACAAGCTACCTCAACAGTTGTTCTAGAACAACTTAGGGCACCTCCCCAACAGAAAGCTAGAACCATTGTCGACTTTAGAAAACTAATACCAAAGAAATTTTATGGAACTAAAAGTCCATTAGAAGCAGGACAATGGTTGAGAAGTACTGAAGGATTACTTAAGGGAGCAAAGATTACACCAGAAGATATGGTAGCAATTGTTAGAATCTAATTAGAAGATGTAGCAAAAACCTGGTGGAGTGTAGAGCACCAAAAGGAGTCTGATAGAGTAGTGACATGGGAAGAATTTAAAAGTAAAATTGAAGAGAGATTTTTTCCAAAGTCGGCTCAAATGGAATTAGAAAGGAGATTTATCTAACTAAAGCAAAATAAATATAATATGGATGAATATGCTACAGAATTTACTAGACTAAGAAGATTTGCTCCTTTTATGGTTGTTTGCCATTGATTAAAGTTGAACAAACTTTGTTGTATAACAAACGATAGAAGTATAGAGAAATCCTAAAAAGAAAATATAAGTACAATATTTTTGATTTTAGGGAGTATGACGATGGAGATCCAGTACTGCAGCTAACTTCTTTGCTCCATTGACGGTCCGACGAAGGAACGAGAATGCTTTATTTACATTTCTCTCTCCTGTGTGTATGTGCTTGTGGTGGGTATGCAACCCTAATATTTATAGCCATCAAGCTGACGGGCTATGTACGTGTATATGCTATACGCGTGCATATTCTATACGCATATAAATTCTGGAGCTGCCACGTGTCCATTCTTAACGTGACGGTTGTAACCGTGAACACTGTCACGACTGAGCTGCCATGTGGCATCTTATTTGGATTTACTGTTGCTCAAGATCTTGTTTGTTCTCATCTTATATTTGTAACTTGGTCAGCTTGACACGTGGCATGCACTTGGTTTGTAGAGAATATCTTCAGTTGAATCAAAAAGATTTAGTCGCACAGGGCCGCAAAAAGACTGAGCTGCATAGAGGTTGAACCTCATAGAGATCGGGTCTTATGGTCATTTAGACACTTAAGGACCATGATGCATAGGGATCTTGACTTATGGAGATCTTCGCTCAAGGAGAGTTTGGCGCATAGAGAGCTTGATGCATAGATAGCTTGGCTCATAAAGATCTTGACTCATGGAGATCTTGACGCATGAGTAGCTTTGTCATGTGCATACTTGGCACTGCACATCTATATCCGGATAAAGGTAATTATGACAGTGATGTAAGCACTAACACTCACTGTCAACATCAAAACTAAGACGTTCAGAGCCATTATTGCTTTGTCAGAGTGATAAATGTTGTGACTGATGGAAATGGCACCATGTGCCCAAATCAGCATACGTAAGTTCTATGAAATTTTTGGCGCATAACTGTTTTTGGTATGCCTCTTAGTTTATGAGTGCAAGTTTACCTGAGATTTTTATGCTTCTACAAGACCTCCTTCAAATTTTTTGAACTTGGATGAGTTTGGAATACTTTGAATAATAAGTATAGAAAGAGATCTTCAGTACGCATAGGTTGCTTGTCGCATGAAGATCTTTTTGCTAAATGAGTTTGTTTGCTGCATGTGCTTGCTAACGCATGGATGAATCTGCCAAGCTGTCAAATATGCAGTAATATAAATATTTAGTTAAATATTTGAGAGAATTTCTAGGGATTCTGAGCTTCCTTTATACGCATTTACCAAGGCGATGGTTCACAAGAGATAATAACGGATCAAGAACAGAGGTATCAGTTTTAAATAAGGATAAATGCTAACCGCGAAAAATAAGGTGCCACAATCGTTGAAGGTCTGAGTCAGATTTATCCTCATAACCGCTTGGTTCATTTTCTCGATCTCCTTACATGGTACTAGGCCCCTATAAATAGGTGTCCCAGGGAGGAGAGAGAGAGCCTATTTTCTTGTGTATATTTCTTCCTTGTGAAAAAGATGTTGAAGGCTCGCATTCTTCTCGCTGAGGGGCCTGACGAGGGAGAAGTAGACCCTTGGCCCCCTGATCATGATGCTCCAATTAGAGGTACGGGGGTGCTTCGGCACTTGTTTTGTGATACCAAGACATAAAGACACAAGTACACCGTCTTGTCGTGTAGATGAGAGGTCATCTAGAACACGCACAGACTCTGCCCATTGCCCAGTCGCATGGATGAGAAACTTTCTAGTCCATGCGCACATACTTCTTGCATAGCTTTTGCTGCATAGAACATGCGTAGGCTTTCCTCTTAGTTTAGCCATATGTAAGAGAGTATATCTAGAACATGGTGCCCATAGTCTGACGCATGGATAATGGCTCGTCTAAAATATGCGCGCTCTGATTCCGTATACATGTCCTACTTTTTTTGACGATTTGTGTCTTCTTTGTACAAGTTCTATCTTGGCTCAAACTACTTATGATGGAGCATAGAATGATATCATAGCATCTGTTATTTGAAGAGAATTTTACCCTTATGCGGTAGATCATCAAGCAGTGATTCAACAGACGATGATAAACATCCTGCATCATGCACGGAGTTGTCCCTATTTTGCTTCTGAGTTTGATAAGCATCGTAGAAGAAGCCCATTATAGGAACGACGATATAATATTTTGGTAGCCGTATCCTAATAAAATCGAAGGAAAAGTCTCCTGATGGAAGTTGCTTCCTTCAGGTTCTCAGAAAGGATTTTATAGACTGTGTAGTCTATGAACGAAAGTCTCCAGTCTTGGGTGATGAGATCTGTCTCTACTAAATAGCTTAAACACGTGCAGAGGTTATTTTTTGGGCAGACCAGTTCTTTACTGACTACTATGATCAGTTGATGGGTGCTAACCAGGACTACCAAGGAAGCTGCAAGACCGGCGATAGCGTCAGCCTTACTATTTTGTAGCCGCGACACATCCTTTATGAAAAACCCGTCGAACGTGGAGGTAATACTGAGTGCAGCTTGGTGGTAAGGAATCAAGTCCTTGTGCTGGAAATCGTATTCATCCCGGACCTGACTGACTGTCATCTTAGAGTCGCCATAGGGCTCTAAGTAGTCAACTCCCACTTGTTTAGCGAATTAGAGTCCAATAACGAGAGTGCTATACTCTTCTACGTTGTTGGAACATGACTCCATGAGTGAGTAAGCACGATAGATAACCAGATCGTCAAAAAAAATCAATACTACTCCGACTCCAGCGACAATATCGCCTTCGGGCCCTATTCTTGAAGCACCGTCGAAGAACATTCGTCAAACTGCCTTTGTTGTTGTCACGTTGGAGTCAAACACTTTATCTGAGATCTCATTGTAAAGCTTCAAGATTTCTGGCACCGGATGAGCTGCCAGGAAGTCAGCCAATGCCTGGCCTCTGACCCCCTTCTTTGGGACAAATACCATGTCGTATGGTGATAGCAGATTGCCCATGTAGCCAAGCACGAATTAAGTGCCCCAGGCTTAGTCATGAAGACCCTGAGAGGATTAACTCGCGAGATCACATAAATCGTTTGCCCACCCACGTAATATCAGGTTTTCTGGATAGCAAAGACCAGAGTGAGGCACTCATTCACAACGGGGTTATACCTATGCTTTACGCCAACCATCATTATGCTCAGGTAATAGATAGCATGCTCGTGACCTGTATCACTTTCTTGGCTAGTAGGGCATCGAGAGAGTGGTCCATCGCACGTACATAAAGTAAGAAGGGTATTCCCACGACTGGGGTCACCAACAATGGGGGGTTTGAGAGATACTTATTGAAGTCGTCGAACGCTCGCTGACATTCTTTCGTCCAAATAAAGAATACTCTATTCTTCATAAGCTAAGTGAACTGCTGGCAATGTCCAGAGACATTTGATATGAACCTCCTGATGTATGCCAGTCTTCCTTGAAGGCCGCGAAGTTCTTTGAGGTTCTTTGGCGGATGAATTTTAAGGATTTCTTTGGTCTTGTCAGGGTCTATGTGGATACCATTTGAAGTTATGATAAAACCCAAGTACTTGATTGCTTTGGTCTTGTCAGGGTCTATATGGATACCATTCGAAGTTATGATAAAACCCAAGTACTTGCCGCTGGAAACTCCCAGGAAGAATTTAGTTAGATTCATCTTGAGCTAGTGCGCACACATAAGATCAAATACTCTTTTTAGATCATGAAGATGGTCATCTTGGAAGCAACTTTTTACAGCAAAGTCATCAATATAACACTCGACTATCTTGTGCAGATGTTCATAAAAGATGGTACTCGTAGCTCGCTGGTATGTCACACCCGCATTCTTTAAACCAAAAGGCATGACTGTGTAGCAATATATCCCAATCGGCGTTCAGAATGATGTATGCTTCTCATCGTCTAGAAATATCTTGATTTGGTTGTAGTCCGAGAATCCGTCCATGAAGGACATACGCTCGAAGCCACAAGTGTTGTCGTTCATTATGTCCGTAATTAAGATTCACGATCTTTATCGGATAGACTTTTGCTAATGAAGATAGGTTTTAGGGAGGATTCATTGCCCAGATCGACTTGTACAACTTCGTTCCCGGTGGGAGGTTCTCGTTGTTCGAAATGTAACTCCAATTGTGAGTCTAAGCGTTGTGCCAATGGTTCTACCTCAAAGAATTTGGGCAACTGGTTGTCATCTTCTTCTGGGTGAGCGGACACCATGTTGATAGATAGTGTTTGTTTAAGCATATCTCTGATACTTATATCGAAATCTGACGCGGAGAACTCTGAAAAGTGAGAATGCAACTCGTCTTATTCTTCTGAGCCTTTGGAAATTGATGGGGGTGCGACGTATCCTAGACTATGGCGAGTTCGCTAGTAGTAGGCCTCAGACTTTTCTGCATGGGCAAGAAGACGCAAAGACAGACGCCGGCCTTTGCCATAATTCAGGCCTTTGTCGCTTTTAAAGTCTTGGCCCATGTTCTGGATAATATGCTTGGTGTAAACCCCATCGACCAAATTTAGGTTTACTTAGCTTTGATAAAGAGACTAGGTTTAAATTGGAGACAATTAGGATTAGATTACAGTATTTTAGAATTTTGTACAATATTATATCTCTTAGTGCACCTTACTGTTGCTCCGATATTTGGAGCACTGCACTAGCTATTACCTGCAAACAAATTCCATACACTTTTCCTAGACGTGCCAACCTACCATTCTGACCCTTGTATAACTCATAACCACTCTCTCTTGTGCTACATTTAAGTCGCACAACATTCATCGCAGACGTTATTATTTAATTCTAAATAAAATATGACTTTGTACCCTTGTGCGTTCCAATCGAAATTGGAGACACAATCTTGACAGTTTTGTTCAACCCAAATTTATGATAATATTCTACAAAAAGATTCCTCTACGTCCATGACACTTGTGTCCCACCTAATTTTATTCCCGTGTACTTCTAATTAATTCAAGAACACCTTGCGCATTAAATTTAATTAATTAAAACCCAATTTCTATCTTTGTGTAATTTTTTAATTATTGGACACTTTTATGCAAAAATGCAATAAGGTGTCCACACCATTGGAGAATACATGAAGAAACTCATGTTTCCCCTTCATACGAATTTTCCCATAATTTTCGGAAGCGCAACATCGCCCCCTTATTTTAAACCCTCCTTGTATTTAAATAATGTAAATTATAGCCCTCCAAGCATCCCCATATAAGGACAAGCCCATCCCAAGAGGTATTGACCAAGCACAAACTTCCTAGGTCAACAAAAACCCAAAAATCTATATGTATAAATAATCCCTTTTTCCTATTTTTTTCATATTGCAAAACACAATACCTAAACTCTAACCTAGCCGATTCCCCCCTCCTGCTACTGTTCATCCTCTTCCTCCCTTACCCCCCCCCCCCCGTACGCCGGAACCCGATCATCCTCCGCCCGTCGACCAGAGCAGACCGCCGGAGACCGGCAGCGCCGACTCCCTGCATGACTGGACCGACCTTCCATCTCCGCCGTCAACTACTCAGCCCGTGAGCAGTGCACCCGACCACCTCCCATTCATCCCCGGCCACCTCTGCACATCTTCGCTGCCACCAGCCTCACCATCTCCCACGCCACCGTCTCCCTCGCCACCATCATCACCATCTCCACCGCCAGTGTCGTCACCATCACCCCCGACATCATCGTCACGAACACCATCATCATCATCACCAGCAAGCCTCCACCTGACTCCTCCCTCAGCCTGCCACCTCCCTCTCTGACTCCGACCACCACCGACGTCTTTACCACCGTCCTCGCCATCTTCCTTGCCATCACTACCACCTGAACCACCGCCACTACCACCCGCAACCACCACCCGCACCACCAGCAACCATCCCCCACACCATCATCACCCGCACCAACTCCATCATCACCATTCCCAACTCCATCATCACCTCCACCACCGTCCTTAGCCACGACCACCACCGCCCTCGTCACTACCCCCGGGCCGCCGACCCGCACACCACGACCACCGGCCCCCAATCCGCCACCGGCCGCCGCTGCAGCTGCTGCTGCCATTGCCAGAACAAGCTGCTGCTGTCGTGCACTTCCCTCCCCCCCCCCCTCGCGGGAGCTCCGCCCCCATCGCCGGCGACGACCCCGTAAGGCGGACACCCCCCCCCGGGACACGACACAGCAAGGTACCCTCACCTATATATATATATATATATATATATATATATATATATATATATATATATATATATATGTATGTATATGTATATGTATATGTATATGTATATGTATATGTATATGTATATGTATATATATGTATTTATGTATATATACATATTTATGTATAAATATAATTGTATTTATGTATATCTATATATACTATATAATGTATATGTATAAATATATGTATTATATTTGTGTTTATGTATATATATACATATGTATATTTAAATGTATATATATGTATGTACGTATTATATTTTATGTATATATGTATTTATGTATATATAATATATATATGTTATTAATTTTATATATATGTATAGGTATATGTATTATATTATTATGTATATATATATATATATATATATATATATATATATATATATATATGTTTATTTAAATGTATATATATATGTACATACGCATTTTATTTATGTATTTATGTATTATGTATATATGTTATATATGTATATGGGTATTTTATTTAATTATGTACTTAGGTATATATGTATATATGTCTTAATTTATCTAATGTATATATAGGTATATACGATATATATGTATATATGTACTATGTTATCCTAGTCAATTTAAACAATAAATGTGAATTACGTATTCTTAAGTATTAAATGCTATTGTAGCGTGTTCTCATAATATGTTAGGAACTGTATTTGGTGTACACGGAACTCGAGGAAACGACACGTGTACGTTTTAGCTACGTGCACACGTGACCCAACTAGATGGACAGTTGAGACCCTGCGTCAGTTTGTTACTACAACATAATATTTCCTGTTCGTACTATTGTAGTGACTGATGTTGTATTGTATTATATTAAATGTATATAGGACCTATCAGATTATTCTGCGAGACTCAAGAGTAGGCTATTGGTACTACGCAGCTTTCTTGCCAGACAAGTATACCTTGCCTTGTTGTACTATTTAAATTCTATATTATTAGTTGCATGTTTATTATTTTAATATTATATAATTGTGCGCGTCCGAGAAAGATTCGGGTGCAGTCAACGAAGGCGTTGACGTTAGGACTTGTGTCTGACCTAGAGTCCAGTAGACCCACCTAAAGTTATGGAGTTATCGGTATGACTCCCCAGGCCTTGACACTTATCATTACACGTCACAAAGTGAGTTCATGTAGGGACGCATGCTTCATGACTGACTGGCCATCAGTATGAGCAATACGTGTGATGACATTTAGCTTAGTTGTTTATTTCTGTAGCGACTTGCATTATAGTATGAGATATCCATGTCGTGTTCACGACTTGTACATTGATATTGGGCGGGGAAGATAATTAGTAGGCGTATGGGACAGACATTTGGCTGCCGTAGTTTCAGAGTAAACTGCGGGGCCGTGAGCCTCAGTGTTACCCGGTTATGGGCCATGTGTTACCCGGTTATGGGCTCAGGTTACCCGGTTATGGGCATATATGCTTGTCGATACATCCGACAGAGGTTACTAGCTGCGCGCTATCATGATCGATGATGTAGTCAGCATATACTCCTGGCATCCATTTTACAGGTAATGCCAGATACTTAGCCTCTGGCTCGACGCTATGCTTTATACATTTCACCTACCCATACGTACCAAGATTGTCTTCAAAGTGCATTTTACTTTAGTTCATCCTTGAGTTTTCACATTATTTACTTTATGGCATGCTTCTATGTATCTTGTTATGTCCCTCTGAGGACCTGGTCCCTTTCCAGGTGTAGATATTCATAAATATTCGCAGGAGCGCAGATCCGGACTTGCTACGTATATTTTGAGGAGGTCTTCTCTTCGAGCCCTTGATTGTTAGTTTATATTCTTATATTGTGTTTGTTGTGTTACACTTATATATTCTAGTTGGTAGTGGATTTGTTTCCATCCGACTATCATCTTTAGATACTTTATATTGAGATCTAGTTTCATAGATATTGGTTATTTATTTTTATTTGATTCTGTAGATGAGATTTAGATTATACCCTGTGACTTGTGATAGTTTTACCACTTGTGAATTATTGTTCATGATACAGCGTATGCATGTGTTATGGTTTTCACATATTGGAGTTGCCATATACATGCGGCTGGCATGCTTACGTGTCCTAGTCCTACGTATTTTGGGACTGGGGCATGACATGTTTTTAGTGGTGGCCCATGCAGGTCGAGAGCATATTGTCTCGGTTACGTTACTGTACCGAGCAAGCCTGCACCTAGGAATAGAGTATAGGATCTCATCCACAATTGACTATGATTCACCTTTCTTCCAATATATTCTATTTGAATAGCTGCATCGTGCTTGATTCATGTGCTTACCTAATAGTTCCTTGAGTATAGCCTTCTCCTAGAATATAGAAGTCTATGTTGTTAGATAATAAGTAGGATAACTTTTCTATTAAGAGTACAACTAGGATAATGACACATCACTGAGTTAGAATACTTAATAAACCCTAGCATTACTTACTACCTAATGAACCCTAGTAACCCTTACCTGTAGAATGATTGACCATTACCCCTTGATGTATTTATGAAGACTTGAGAGTAGTATAGACACTACTAGAGTTAATTAGAAATTTAACCATATTGTTTGACCCTAGTATTGA
Source organism: Iris macrosiphon (assembly GCA_036927795.1). Classification (NCBI taxonomy): domain Eukaryota; kingdom Viridiplantae; phylum Streptophyta; class Magnoliopsida; order Asparagales; family Iridaceae; genus Iris; species Iris macrosiphon. The sequence continues at coordinate 81,245,018 of JAYESA010000010.1, read as the reverse complement.
GGGACCAATAAAAATCCAAGATAGAACCTTAGGACTAACCCTAACTTTTATAGTGAAATAGTATTATAGAACTATACATTAGATTCATTGTCTTGTTACTAGCAGACAGTACCTTAGGAAGCCAAGAGGAACGAATATAACATTTTCCTCGACCAAACCTCGAACCCACATATTAGCATAACACCTTCCCCTTAGGAAATCATGATATTATCTAGAGTTCCTCTATTTTAATTTCATATCTTGTTCCTCTGCAACCTTAACGTTCGCTAATTGTGCGACGACTAAATTATGTTCTTCTTTTCTTCATCTTTTAACTCGTGCCACATAACTCTTATGATTGTAGGCCAAGTGGTTTTATTTCATGTTAGGATATATAGTTTGCTAGGATTATAGTTGTAATATTAAATTTTGAAATTTTGTGCTTGTTAGTTAGAACTTGATAGTTTGAGTTATTTTTTAGATTATAATTTTATGATTATCCCTTAGTTTTAAATCACGTAACTTGTACCACACCTCGATACGAGTTATATTTCCCTTTTTTTCTTGAAGGCCAGTAACTTTTCCATACCTACTATTGACACTTGTTCTATAAGCACTATGACTAAGACTTAAGATGACCATGACCTATATAATAGGATACCCTAATAAGTACCAAGACCACTTTTCGTAAACCTTAATAGGAGTTTCTACATTATCCCTAAGGCATTACAGTATTAATTTATTCTTTTAAGTTGGGTAGTGTGCCTCATAACCTAGTATCACATAGTCCTCTTGACACACTAATGAAGTGTAATTGAATGACCTTAACTATAGACTTGTATAAGAAGATAATATTTATTCAAACTGTAGAACTTAGAAGCCCATACCCCTATTTAGTCGACTAGCGACTTAGACAAGGAGTTAGTATGACAACTGTAGAGACTGTAGAGTCTTATCCTCTTTGTAACTTGAATTATTTTGTACCTTCTTTCATCATAATCCAACGTATTTATATTTATGTACTACCGCGACTTATGCTGCTGTTACAGCCTAGTTTTGTAAGCTTTTTTTTTATCGAGTTTGATCATGATATATGTATTATTGGGTCGACACACTAATACATTTAGAAATTAGTGTATTACGGTCTGATCAACCTTAGTGCGATTGGTTCGTCCTTCGCATGACTACTTATGTGGATTGAGATAAAATTGACTTAGCTTCTTAGATGAATATACTTATACTAGATGTGTCTGAGCATATCGTATCGATTACATAACTATACTAATACGAGCATGCGAATAAGAATTTACCAACTAGGATTTTAATCCACAACTGCCTTGACAATTCTTCTTTGAATTCTTTAAACGCCTTGATTCCCACACTTCTAATCTATTACCTTTCCCTTGAACTCTTTATTATTGCTTTCCGTCTTCCCTTATTTTGGAAAGACGAAACCTCGTGCTTGGTATAAGCTTGATACACTGATAGTACTAGATATACCCCATAGGCTAATCACATGACTTAGTGACTCCCTTTTATAATTGATAAGGGCATATCATATATGATATAATTTGGGTGTTAAAACTTTGAAGATTGAATAACATGATTAAATAAATTGAGGAATAGTTTTCTTAGATATATAGCCTATTGTAATAGATGGATAAATTCTAACTTGGGTAGAAATTGCATTGTTAATTTAAGCTGCAATTCTTTTTCAAATTGTGACCAAGTAAGATTAGATGGAGAAACCCTACCCTATTTTAATTTTGAGGACAAAATTATTTTAAGTTGGGTAGATTGTAAACCCTCTTGACCAAATTTAGGTTTACTTAGCTTAGATAAAGAGACTAGGTTTAAATTGGAGACAATTAGGATTAGATTACAGTATTTTAGAATTTTGTACAATATTATATCTCTTAGTGCACCTTAACGTTGCTCCGATATTTAGAGCACTACACTAGCTATTACCTGCAAACAAATTCTATACACTTTTTCTAGACGTGCCAACCTACCATTCTGACCCTTGTATAACCCATAACCACTCTCTATTGTGCTATATTTTAGTCGCACAACATTCATCGCAGACGTTATTATTTAATTCTAAATAAAATACGACTTTGTATCCTTGTGCGTTCCAATCGAAATTGGAGACATAATCTTGACCGTTTTGTGCTACCCAAATTTATGATAATATTCTACTCTGAGCCCTCTACGTCCATGACACTTGTGTCCCACCTAATTTTATCCCCATGTACTTCTAATTAATTCAAGAACACCTTGCACATTAAATTTAATTAATTAAAACCCAATTTCTATCTTTGTGTAATTTTCTAATTATTGGGCGCTTTTATGCAAAAATGCAATAAGGTGTCCACACAATTGGACAATACATGAAGAAACCCATATTTTCCCTTCATTCAAATTTTCCTATAATTTTTGGAATGTGCAACGTGCAACATCGCCCCCTTATTTTAAATCTATCATTGCATTTAAACAATGTAAATTATAGCCCTCCAAGCATCCCCATATAAGGCCAAGCCCATCCCAAGAGGTGTTGACCAAGCCCAAACTTCCTAGGTCAACAAAAACCCAAAAATCTACATGTATAAATAATCCCTTTTTCCTATTTTTTTTTATATTGCAAAACACAATACCTAAACTCTAACCTAGTTGATTCTCCCCTCCTACTACTGTTCATCCTCTTCCTCCCCTTCCCCCCCCCGTACGTCGGAACCCGATCATCCTCCGCCCGTCGACCAGAGCAGACAGCCGGAGACCGGCAGCGTCGACTCCCTACATGACTGGGCCGACCTCCCATCTCCACCGTCAACTGCTCAGCCCGTGAGCAGCGAACCCGACCACCTCCCATTCATCCCCGGCCACCTCTGCACATCTCCGCCGCCACCAGCCTCACCATCTCCCATGCCAGCGTCATCACCATCTCCTCCGCCACCATCATCACCATCTCCACCGCCACTGTCGTCACCATCACCCCCGACATCAACGTCACGAACACCATCATCATCATCACCAGCAAGCCTCCATCCGACTCCTCCCTCAGCCAGCCACCTCCCTCTCCTGACTCCGACCACCACCGACGTCTTCACCATCGTCCTCGCCATCTTCCTCGCCATCACTACCACCTGAACCACCGCCACTACCACCCGCAACCACCACCCGCACCATTAGCAACCATCCCCCACACCATCATCACCCCTACCAACTCCATCATCACCATCCCTAACTCCATCATCACCTCCACCACCGTCCTTAGCCACGACCACTATCGCCCTCGTTACCACCCCCAGGCCGCCAACCCACACACCACCACCACCGGCCCCCAACCCGCCATCGGCCGCCGCTGCAGCTGCTGCAACTGCTGCTGCTGCTGCTTCCATTGCCAGAACAAGCTGCTGCTGCTGCTGCTTCCATTGCCAGAACAAGCTGCTGCTGCTGCTGTCGTGCACTTCCCCCCCCCAGCCGGAGCTCCGCCCCCCTCGCCGGCGACGACCCCGCAAGGTACCCTCACCTATATATTATATATATAATTATATATATATATATATATATATATATATATGTATTTATGTATTTATGTATATATATACATATTTATGTATAAATATAATTGTATTTATGTATATCTATATATACTATATAATGTATATGTATAAATATATGTATTATATTTGTGTTTATGTATATATATACATATGTATATTTAAATGTATATATATGTATGTACGTATTATATTTTAGGTATATACGAATTTATGTATATATAATATATATATGTTATTAATTTTATATATATATATATATATATATATATATATATATATGTATAGGTATATGTATTATATTATTATGTATATATATATATATATATATATGTTTATTTAAATGTATATATATATGTGTATATATATATGTACATACGTATTTTATTTATGTATTTATGATTATTTATATATTTATGTATATATGTTATATATGTATATGTGTATTTTATTTAATTATGTACTTAGGTATATATGTATATATGTCTTAATTTATCTAATGTATATATAGGTATATACGATATGTATGTATATATGTACTATGTTATCCTAGTCAATTTAAACAATAAATGTGAATTACGTATTCTTAAGTATTAAATTATATTATAGCGTGTTCTCATAACATGTTAGGAACTGTATTTGGTGTACACGAAACTCGAGGAAACGATATGTGTACGTTTTAGCTACGTGCACACGTGACCCAACTAGATGGACAGTTGAGACCCTGTGTCAGTTCGTTACCGCAATGTAGTGTTTCCTGTTTGTACTATTGTAGTGACTGATGTTTTATTGTATTATATTAAATGTATATAGGACCTATCAAATTATTCTGCGAGACTTCAGGAGCAGGCTATTGGTACTACACAGCTTTTTTGCCAAGCAAGTATACCTTGCCTTATTGTACTGTTTAAATTCTGTATTATTAGTTGTATATTTATTATTTTACTATTATATAATTGTACACGTCCTTGAAAGACTCGGGTGCAGTCAACGAAGGCGTTGACATTAGGACTTGTGTCTGACCTAGAGTCCAGTAGACCCACCTAAAGTTGTGGAGTTATCGGTATGACTCTCCAGGCCTTGACACGTATCATTACACGTCACAGAGTGAGTTCATGTAGGGACGCGTGCTTCATGACTGACTGGCCATCAGTATGAGCAGTACGTGTGACGGTATTTAGCTTAGTTGTTTATTTCTGTAGCGACTTGCATTATAGTATGAGATGTCCACGTCGTGTTCACGAACTTATACATTAACATTGGGTGGGGAAGACAATTAGTAGGCGTATGGGACAGACATTTGGCTGCCGTAGTTTCAGAGTAAACTACGGGACTGTGAGCCTCAGTGTTACCTGGTTATGGGCCATGTGTTACCCGGTTATGGGCTCAGGTTACCCAGTTATGGGCATATATGCTTGTCGATACATCCGGCAGAGGTTACTAGCTGCGTGCTATCATGATCGATGATGTAGTCAGCATATACTCCTGGCATCCAGTTTACAGCTAATGCCAGATACTTAGCCTCTGGCTCGACGCTATGCTTTATACATTTCACCTACCCATACGTACCAAGATTGTCTTTAAAGTGCATTTCACTTAGCTGGTTAGTTCATCCTTGAGTTTTCATATTATTTACTTTATGGCATGCTTCTATGTATCTTGTTATGTCCCTCTGAGGACCTGGTCCCTTTCCAGGTGTAGATGTTCATGAGTATTCGCAGGAGCACATATCCGGACTTGCTACGTATATTTCGAGGAGGTCTTCTCTTCGAGCCCGTGATTGTTTGTTGATATTCTTATATTGTGTTATTGTGTTGCACTTATATATTCTAGTTGGTAGTAGATTTGTTTCCATCCAACTATCATCTTTAGATACTTTATATTGAGATCTAGTTTCATAGATATTGGTTATTCATTTCTATTTGATTCTGTGGATGAGATTTAGATTATACCCTATGACTTGTGATAGTTTTACCACTTGTGAATTATTGTTCATGATACAGCGTACGCATGTGTTATGGTTTCTATATATTGGAGTTGCCATATGCATGCGGCTGGCATACTTACGTGTCCTAGTCCTACGTATTTTAGGATTGGGGCGTGACACTTGGCCTGTTAGTTATAGCAGTAAAGCTGCATCTTACCACTATCAGGTTATGGTTCTTGTATGGGGAGGTTGTGACGAACCTCTACCTTCCTGAAGATGATGGGTTTATCACCCCTCCTTGTGGCCGGTACGATAAAGTAGGTGCCTCAACTTGGGAGAATCTAGTTCACGGTGTAGGTAGCAGTTATTTGTCTGTATAGTTGTAACCCTAGACCGTATGCTAAGAAATATATTATACTCAAATGTGCAACATCTTGATAAACTACGGTATGTTGTCTACGGGGATTACATCATCTAGGGAAGGGACGACGGCATGAGCAACCATGTATTCTCCCTGTTTATCTTTTCTAAGATCTGCCTCCAGTGTGTATGACGGCTCTAGAGGCCTCTTACGAAGCTTTATGACAAGAGGTTCGAAAGCAGTCACAAGGGCTGGATCCTCCTTTAGTGGCCGACTCGATCTCCGCAGGCAAACGACCAGGGTTTCAGGTGCTTCTTATAAAGTTTTACCATAAGGGGAGAGGCCATGTTAGGGGCGCGTCCTTTGAGACGAACCCTCAAAGGTTCATCCGGTATTGCGCTAGCCTCTACTTCATCATCGAAGTTATTATCCTCTTCGTCTTGGTAGACTTGTTTGTAAAGTATCAAGTCAGAGTAATATACTTCAACCCCTTTGAATGGATTGACATCGACAAACTCTGTCCTAATGACGCCGTGATTGTCAACATACTTCAGGCATTAGTGTAGAGTAGATGACACAATCATGTACTTGTGGATCCACGGACGTCCTAACAAGATATTATAGGATACGTCCATATCTATGACGTAGAAGGTAACCTTTGTTTGCAAGTCACCGATCTGACACTTCAGGAAAATCTTTCCCAAAGGGCAGTTCCTTCCAACATTGAAGACACTAATGGTAGTGTTGGTTGATGCCAGCCGATGCATTAGGATTCCCAAGGTCTAAAGTAGACTCCATGGGATGATGCTGAGAGATGAACCAGGGCCGATGTGCATCTGGTCCACTTTGATGGCTGAGATATACCCTGTATAGTATAGAGGACAATCATACCTATCATTCTTCAACAACATGTCCTGTTTCGAGAACGTGATGTTGGGTATTGCCTCCATAGCATTATTGCAGTGGGGGCATGCAGCAAGATTCTCGGTCGGTGCCTTGACCTAGGCTGGGTAGGTGTCGGCGTTCTGCAATACCTCACTTAGAATATCGCAGGTTCCTTTAGAGAGACGGAGGGGCTTAAAGAGTGATAATTTTGCTGGAGTATTGGCAAGTTGTGCCAATATGTCAAAGTTGTAGGGCTTCTCCAACCCTTGAGTTGTATTCTTTCGTAAAGGTTTGTCAAAGCGAGTCTCTTTATGCTTTTGTTTGTCTGCTGCCGATGGCTGGGACGGTCCTAGATCAAATGTAGCAGGTGCAGTGGTTAGAGGAATAACGTCTTCGGGAGCATTATAGTCGCGCTGGTAGGCTACGCCCGACCAGTTTTCTCTGCTATAGCTTCCTCGGTAGAAAGAGAAACCATGTGGCAAGATTTGGATTTCTTTCCTATGGAATTGGTGGCATAAGGCGTCGTCTACTGTATTACGTCCTAAGCAAGGTCTGGGTGAACCGACATGACCTCGCCCCATGGTGTCATAAGAGGTATCGGCCCGTCTTCTTGGTTGTAAGCTGGAGAAAGATAATATCAGGCTCGATTCCTGCAAGGGCCGATCGTCCTTGCTTTAGCTCCTTGCGAAACCAATTGTCCTTGCATGGGCATGATATCGTGCAAGTCTAAGTTGCGCTTGTACAAGGCCAAGGCTTTGAATAATCGCAAATAAGATATTCAAGATAGAAACAGCGGCAATATATTGCAGAAAAGTAAGTGAACACAAAGGTATAAGAAACAAGATCTTTATTAATAACTGAAATGATTACAAGATTTGCCAATTGGCTATATCTCTCATAATACAATGACATCATTCCATATATTATATCCCTTTATACAGAAAATATCTCAAAATATTTTGATACAGCTCAAGGCATCAACTCCAGATCTCCGACTCCTGAGGTTGAGGCTCAGCTATCACTTTTTCGAATAATCCAGCACCTACGAACATAACTAGTGGGGCTCAGCACTTTGGGGAAAGTATTTGTGAGTATAAAAGCAAAGAACAGAAACAACATTCTCTAAAACCAACACTAAGTAATCATGTGACAAAATATTACATTATCGGTGATCTTTCTACTTTTACCTAGGTTCATTTCATGTAGTACCTGATTAGAGTCAGTTTACTTCCTTTGAAAATACATCTTTTAAAATAGATTTCGTATTCAATCCAACTAAGCATGCAATCGAAACTATTCTATCGTGTAGTGCGCAGCCTGTATTGTGAGCCATATTCAATCTCTTATATAAAAAAATAGCATCTAGTGGACTATTTATCTTATATTACAAGGGCATCATCATATTCAAGTTAAGCATGAAAGTCTATGAGCAGTGCAAGACAGTAAGCAACGTTGAATAACGAATACATCACTTATTCAGTGATTTTTGTCCTTCGCCAAACGGTTATCCCTGTAGTAGACATACAGGTTAGCAACAATTTGCATATACATATAAGGTTTTATTCCCTGTTCGTCGCTCCATCAAAAAATTAGGTATACGAGAATGCTGAATCCTAGCCTACAACCTAACTATATGATATGTAGCTCTACCAGATAAAAACTCTATGATGCACAATATTTGAACAAGCATATTTCTCTAACTCTTCTCTTATTATCAATAGCAATTCCTCCTTTCTAATAACCATACCCCCCAAGATTAATCATCTTTCTATTGTAACAAGGATCTCTTCAGGAAGGCTTCTTCTCGCGCCAGTAAATCTATCTATCTTGTACATTGTGCCAACGCAGAGTGGGGTACTACAGATTGATAACCTCCATTGTTGCCCTCGGGATCGGAACAATACCATCTTGGGCCTCCGTCACAAGGAAATCGCCAAAGTGGAGAGATACCATATTGGCAGAAATCGTCTTATCCTCAAAGTCTAAGGTGAAGGCTTTAGAATCAAGCAGGCGCTGGGTGTATCGTTTCAATATGTAGCGATCTCGTATTGGATGGTAGACATATTGGTGATAGTCGTAGTATTTGGGGTCATTGACCTTGTCTGCCTTATCAGGACGTTTGATCTCAGGAAGCTTGAGCTTGTTGCCCTGCATCAGTACGTCAAAAATTTCTATAATGTCATTGCCGTTGAAAGAGTAAGTCTCTCTCGGCTTTGGAGCTTCTGCTGGCTTCTGATCCGTCGTGGAGGGCTTTTTGGATACATTGATGATAAGTGTCTGCTTCTCTTTACCGTCACGGCCACCATTATTATTGTTGTTGTTATTGTAAGAATATTTTCTCCTATCATCAGCGATGTGTGTCACGCCCCAGTCCCAAAATACACGGGACTAGGCCACGTGGCAATGATTAGCCAATACGTAATCAAGGACTTGCCTAATTTAATAGAATCCTCAAACACGTACTTTACTGTACCTAAAGAATAATATAGTCACATGCATAATAAATCTCATCCACAGAATACAATGAACTAGTTTGAATACGAATTAAACATGTAATCAGAATATGTCAATACAGAACTAAATAAGTCTAGAGTTGGTGGAGACAAATCTACTACATAAATATGCTGAAATAAGGTGCTGAAAGTAAGATAGATAGCGACGAACTCAAGTAGAAGTCCGCAACCAGGATGGTATCATACCAAGATCAAATATACTCACCGGGGTATACCTCATCTGCCTCGTAGATAGCATCAAGACCCGGTCCGTAAACCTTCTCGTACTCTGGTTCAGCTAAACCTATAAAGGAACCAGGTTCTCAGAGGGACATAACAAGATATATAGAAATATGCCACTAATGATATTAAAGTACTACAATAAAATAAGGGTATACCAATCTAAGTGTAAATATAATAAGAACCATATTTGACGCATGAGCTGTAGGCTAAATGGGATCGACATAATTTCCTGGGGGAAATAAATGCCTAATATAGTGTAGTATCATAGACATCAGAGGCCTACTCTCTCTTTCTCATAATAATAAATCCATGGTCATCATACCCAATAATTCGGAGGAGATGGCGGGTTAAAAAGGGAAGTATAAACATAGCCCATACGTCTAGTAAGTGTCCTCCCCACCCAATGCTATTGTATCGATCGTGCACCACGACATGTCCAGCTTCTACTCCTGAGTCAAGATTAAGTATCTAAATGTTGTTGTCATACATCTCGATTGTACCAGTGTATGGCTGGTACAAGAGTCTGCGTCCACACATGTACCACTCCATGTCATAAATGTGTCCAGGTCATAGAGAGATTGGGGCACCTCTTAAATAAAGGGTTTGGCTTCTAAGTACTAAGTCGCGCGTAATTGGTCCAACACCGACTCGCACCCAAGTTATTCTTGGACATACAATATATTTCAATCTAAATAATAAAATAAAATAAATATAGTTGCAATATTTAAAAATTGTAATAAAGAGTGGCAAGATATACTTGCCTGGGTCCGAAAGCTGGAAAGAGGAAGCTGGAAAAGAGCTTGAGTCCAAAGAACCAAGGTAACCTAGAGAATGAATTAGAAATTAATTAAATAATTGATATAAGAAAGATTTATTTCTAGTAATTCTACTTGAGCTATAAATAGGCTTTGGGCAATATTAGGGTTTGAGGTAACAGATTTTCTATTTTTACTGGATGTTTGCCAACTAATTAGTGAATACCTCAAATGCACACACATATATATACATATACATATATTTATACTTGTAATAATCCTTATAATTAGTCTGATAGTAAGACAACACATCACCTATACTAAGGATTTAAGTTGTAACAATGTTGGCCACTTGAAATCTGCACATGCACCAAAAGGGAATTTAATAATCTATATACCCTCATATCCACTTCTATAATTTCCCACAATATCTATTTCTTAAGATAATTATTCTAACTCCAGTATTCATATATGCATTTGATCATGCATCTCTTCCAAGCATAACTCGGGATTAGTATCATACATTAAAATTATTATGCCTAAATCTCTTAGCTAAATACACCTACACCATGGTTGGGATTTCCACGTATGGGTGAAAAGAACCCATCATCTAACATTCCTATACTAAATCTACTACAGCCATTCCGAATTTCCACACACCCCTTAAACACCACATTTCGTTCAGCACTAGCATATAGTCTATAATCCCAAACCTTCATAATAACTACACATGCAATGGAGATGCTATAGAATCACATTTAGATATGTAATCAATATGGCAGCAGGGATTTAAAGGGGTTCTTGCATCTGCTACACATGTACTCAAATATCCTATCTATTCCTATTTATTAGGGAATAACACACACACACACACACACACACACACACATATATATATATATATATATATATATATATGTATATATATATATATATATATGTATATATATATATATATATATGTATATATATATATATATATATATATATATATATCATCTTCCTTTACACCTGAGTATTACTTCAATCCCATAATATCTTAGCCGGGTTATATATAACACAGGTTATAACTCTATCAAGAAGCCATTATTCACAGTCAGGTACTCAGTGAAAATATTCTAATCACAGGGAACATCTACTCCTAAAGCAAGAGATTTAACCATATACAAATTAATATAGCAATGACTCACATAATCTATGCTAAACAAAGCTACTTCCTTGCCATTCATCAAACTTGAACATGGAGGCTAACATGGGACATAAATATAAATACAAACGAAGAAGAAGGATGGTGGTTACCGACTCGACAGGCGATCCAAAACGGTGATGAAGTTGCTACGAGAACGTTAACGATACTCGGACTGCTGTCCCAATAGTGAAGAAGGAAGTGGTGGAAGTTCGTAAGGCTCGAACGCGCATCAGGCCGCTGGTCGCTCGGTTGGCTAGAGTTGAATGCTCCTGGATGAAGTCTCCAGGAGAGTGAGGTGCTAGTCTCGGTTGCTCGTTAATGCCAGTGAGAGGTGGAGATAGCACGATGGAGTAAAGAAATGATGGAAAGAAACTATGATGGGTGGAGGCGGCTGCTACTAGGATTGCTAGGGTTAGAAGGGAATGATGGGGATTATATAGAGGGAGAGAGAAAGAAAGAGGAGCAGGAGATAGAGAATGGACGATCATATATGGGAGGGGTTTGTTGTCGTACGGTGTGCGCTGGCATGCGAGTAGTTGCTACAGAGCCATCCCACTTGGGAAGCTCTATTCTCCATCACCTATGGCTCAGGTCTGGTTGAACTAGGTTCTTGTAATAGAAACAAGTGTGGGGTTTGCTATTACAGTACCATAAAAAATTTCTAACCACATGGAAATGAATGTGCACCACACATTCCTCACTATAGCAAATCTTACTTGAGTTAACCAAGTGACTAAGCAAAACCAAAAGAAAAATAAAAAAATGAATTAGTCCTTGGCTTCTACTAGGAATAATTAAGAAAGTAATTAAATAAAATGGGGTTATGCATAAATACAATTAAGGAATGATCAAGGTACTAATTTATATAACATGAATCTACTTAGGGCAAAAATAAAAAGATAAGTTAGTAAAAGTCTTAATGTTAAGGTCTGATTGGATTGGCTTAAAGTATTATAAACTATACACACCAAAGCCTAATATATATATATATATATATATATATATATAAGATTTATACTCAAATATAATTACACTACAATAAAGCGAAATAATAATAATAATAATAATTTATATAGGGGTTTACAACGAGGATCTGTATTCCCACTAGTCGGTCGTCCTTCACATTCTTCTCAACGGTGAAAACACTTATGATAAACATCGTCTAATCTTTGAACTGAGTGGCGCCCGTCTGGAGCCTTATTGCTGGAAGAAGATTTTTCTGGCATGTCTATTAATATGGACTCAGGATACCTGAGGGGTAATTTTAGTGCAGCTTGCTTGTATTGTTCTATGTATTCACCCACATGCTCCTTTTCTCGCTGGGTGATGTCCATTAGAGAGGACATCATCATGTCCATTCTTCCGTTGTAGAACCGTCCAAGGAAGATACTTTTGAGGTCTTTGAATGATGAGATACAATTATCGGGGAGGCTGTAAAACAACTCGAAGGCTACCCCAGCCAATTCCCCGAGGAAGATCTTGGTGAGGAGAGCATCTTCGCAAGGTAAATGCCCCATCATCATGTCAAAATAATTTATATATTGACGAGAAGATGTCTTCCCGTCAAACGGAACCATAGAGAAGGGCTTGTACTTGGGCGGGTGCGCTATATTTCTTCATGCGAGGGAATATGGTTGTCACACTCCATGCTCACGTAGTGTGTCCCAGTTTTTTATTGAGTCCAGGCGAGCTCAAAGTTCTCGTACTTCCCTCATTGCGTCCCTAGCATCATCTATTGCCAAAGGAGGAAACGATCCGGGAAAGGTATGGTTGCATCAGCGGGGAGAGCGGTTATATTTGAGTCCATGTTGGGCCCCAGATCCTGGCTTGCTTTCGCAGAGGTTCTTGGTAGTTGCGGGACCAGGCTTGCCCTGAGCTCTAGCATTATCTGGGTCAGGGACTATATCGAGGCACTCATGGTCTACTTCATGGCTTCGAGGGTCTCAAGGCGCTGTCGATCGTTGGTTCCTTCATTGTCCTTCCCAGCCATGTATACTTCCTTATATGGGGAGAGATGGATGGGACGATAGATCTCTCGCTTTCCACCTCAGACTTTAGCATTGAGTTGTGCCCAGGGAAAGTTGGTAGTGTTGTATCATCTTCAGATTCGGAGGGAACACTGCCCCCAGAGTAGGAAGCTGCTTCACATTGATTAGGATGACTATCCCCAGGAATATCAACGTCTGTCCCTTGGGAATCACTGTCTCCTTAGAACGACGAGTTATTATAGAATTCTGGAGGATTGCTACCCCCAGTTTGCAGAGTCAGCTTGGGTCTTGGGGAAATACCACCCCCAGTTGACGTCAATCTTGACTTTGAGCGGGTGCCTAAGAATACTCCATCAGTAGGCAAAGTTGCTTGCCTTCCTTGGGTTCGTCTTTTTGATAGGCTATCCGAGAGTAGAGGGTTGGAGGTGGTAGACTTTCGGCTTCCCTTCATGGAGGAAGATCTCCAAGTAGAACAACATAAGGGAAAGGGAACTCCTCCTTCTCTTGCATTTGTACCTATTTTTTTAGGATGCTGCTGGTTGGGTGCTCTTGGTTGCAGTCGCTGAAATACTGATTGCCTATTTGTAGGTACTGCTACTTTAGTACAACAACAGTTAATGACGATGTTGGCATAGTGATGTCCCAGAAGGGACGTATCACATGTCGTAGTTGTTTTCCTAGCTTTATGCTTGTGATTAATCACGTCGCGCAAGTCAAGCGAGGGATAATTCACCTTTACACCCTCCTTATGAGCCTGGGTAGACCGGGCGCATGGGTATAAAGGTTTTGCTCCCTGACTTGGGGTTCATACAAGAAATTTCCCAAGTCGTCAGTAGAAGACTTTTGAGACTGACCCAGTCTACGTGCCACTGCGGGTTGGGAGCATGGGTCTGTTTTGTATAACTTTCAGTCAATGGCACACATAACAATTAGCGGTACATGCTGACAGTCAGCTAACTGAGCAGTTGCTTGAGCTTGGCGAGCTCGCACTGCCCTAGAATTTCTTGTCCTAGCACGTACTGGCGCATAGTACGAGGAGTCTATATTCTTTTCTTCGTCCAGGTGGTGCATAGGATGGACGCTGTAGGAGATTCTATCGAAGATAGAACCTTTGTTGTCGTTTGTAACGCATGGAGCTGCCTTTTTGAGCCTGGAGTTCAGTGTCGCATGCTTATTCTTTTATATCCCATGCTATGGATGCATGGACTGTGCGTCGCCCCCAAACTCCTAACATCATAGTATTTTCCTCTGCCAGAGTTTAGGTGCTGAGCACTTTTCTCCTCGGACGTGGCTGTCGTAGAGAAAGCCTGCATGGATGCATGACGTGCATCTTCAGCAACATGTAGAAAGATAGGGAGCTCATGCTCCACAGTTGGATGAGGCACACTGGCCTTTGCTACCCATGTTCTGCGGGTCTTCTTAGGCTTTACTACCCTTGGGAAAGGACTCGCGCTGCCATCGGAAAGCATCTCCTCGAAAGCTTGTTGGTCGAAATGTACTACAGACATCTTCTGGGTTGAACCCAGCTTTGCCGCGTCAAACTGTGTCACTACCTTTTCATTAGTGGAAAATAAGGTCCCCAGCAGAGTCACCACCTTATTTGCCATTGATTAAAGTTGAACAAACTTTTTTGTATAACAAACGAAAGAAGTACAAAGAAATGAATATCCTACAAACTTGTAGTAATATCTCTAATGCTTTCTGGGATAGGAAACAACATATCGTTTCTCTCCCATATGAAGATTCTTTAAATGAAAAGAATATCCTGACTAAGGCAAGACCTTGTCAGATGAATCAAGAATATCTTGAGTTGTGTAAGAAAGAAATCCAAGAATTATTGGATAAAAAATTAATCTGTAAGTCGTACTCCCCATAGAGTTGTACAATATTCTATTTCAATAAAAATGTCAAAAAAAAAGAGGTATTCCTAGACTTGTAATTAATTATAAACATTTGAATAAGATTTTAAAATGGATCAGGTATCCAATCCCTAATAAAATGGACTTACTTAATAGAGTGTCAAAAGCAAAAATTTACTCTATATTTGACCTAAAATCAGGTTATTGGCAAATCTATATTGCCAAAAAGGACAGATATAAACTGTTTTTATTGTTCCTTTCGGACATTACAATTGGAATGTTATGTCATTTGGTCTGAAGAATGCTCCTTCGAAATTTTAGAATATTATGAATGAAATATTCATTCATTATTCTAATTTTATGTTGTCATAAATAGATGCCATACTTATCTTCTCAAATACAATAGAAGAACATTTCAAACACCTCAATGTAAATAAACATTTGATAATAAAAAATAGTTTGGTTATCTCTGCCCCAAAAATGAAGCTTTTCCAGCTAGAAGTCAGATTTTTTGGACATAATATTATAAATAACACAATAATTCTAATTGACAGAAGCATAAAATTTGCTTCAAACTTTCCTAATTAAATAACAGATAATAAACAATTACAACGATTCTTATGTATAATAAATTATGTATCTGAGTTCTACAAGAATATTGCTAAAGATACAAAAATTTTGTATGAAAGATTAAAGAAAAATACTACTACATGAAATAATGTTCACACTGAAGCAGTAAAATTGATTAAGCAAAAGGTGCAAAATTTACCTTGCTTACACTTAGTCAATACTGAGTGTTTCAAAATTGTTAAAACAGATGCTACCAATATTGGCTATGGTGGAATACTAAAACAAATTAATCTTGACACTAAAAAAGAAGTATTAGTAAGATATCATGCGGGTAAATGAGATGATACCCAAATAAACTATTACACTATTAAGAAACAAATTCTTTCTATTATCAAATATATTCATAAATTCCAGGATAATTTGTTTAATATGAAATTCTTATTACGTATTGATTGTAGTTATGCTAAAACTATTTTGGAAAATAATGTTAACGATTTAGCATCCAAGTAAATATTTGCTAGGTGGAAAGCAGAATTAGCCATATTTGATTTTGACATTGAATATATTAGAGGAAATGACAATTCACTTTCTTACTTTCTTACTCGTAAATTTTTACAGGATCATGAATAGGAAGGATAAAGGGAAGCAACCATGATTCCAAGATCCATGACCTCTAGCTCAAATGAGCAAATATTCTCCAAGAAAACTGTTCTTGGAAAGATGGACAACTACTCTAAAAAAAGAAGGAATAAATATTCAAGAACCAGATGAAGCTAATACATCATCGTACAAATAGACTGTGGAAGTCGAGACAATATTTACTCAGAAGAATTATTCTGAGGAAATTATCAAATTAGAAAAATCAGGTATTCCATAAATGAATGATCCATGAAAATTAAAAGAGAAATTATCACGACCCGCACCCGGTGTAAGGGTACAAGTCGGAAACAACGCCCAGCCTACGCCGCAGAATCGGCGGTAAAACACTGTCTGGATAATCTATCTAACAATATAATGAACCACCAATAAAGATAATATACTCAATCACAGAACTAAGATGGAATGATCGCGAATCAGATAAAGAATATAATAGTCACAATACAACTCATGAGTCTAAAATAATACATCAATGAGTCTGAAAGAATAACAAAATAAGCTGGAGACAAATCCAGTACAAAGAATACTACGAAGCTACAACTCCTGGGTCAACTGTCTCAGTTGGGATAAGTCCCTCCTGAGCAAGGGTCTCAGAATCTAAATCCACAACATCCTGAGGTCCATAATAGGTAGGGTACCACTCCTCAGTGTCATTTGGAAAAATATATCCAGTTAGGAAAGGAGCATAGTACATCTCTAACAGCAGTTCTAATCAATGATAAAAACTATGTAGCAGTAAATATATGTAAATATACAAGATGCACAATAGATATGAGAGATACATACAATAACAAAATACTAGAATAAATACAATAAGGAACAATATGCTAATGAACAAGGATACTAATGACTAAGTGTGTGAGTACTAGCTTAACATGTGATCGGCTTAGGCAAGATACAATGCGGCCTGGCTAATCATATGTGCGGTGTATGATCAATACTATTCAGTAATCAGTACTTGATACAATAGGGGTATTGATCACATATCTATACTAATACTCCCCACCCTCGACTGGTATAATAGATCCAACCACGGTATGCTATGGCACGAGATTCCCCAAGAAGATAGCTAGTCTTCCCGAGAATCAGTGTCTGTACATGTATAAGATAACCAATGAAACAATACTTGCACCATATACACCATATATCAAGGAATAATATCTCATGACAAAATCTGGATATACCAATCCGTATAACCATAGTGTCAAGAGAACATGGATATCTACACTAGATACAATGAACATAGAGGATATCATAAATGAGAAACTATCAGAGAATGTACTCGCTTGAAGTCCAAAGAATAGTCTCACAGATGTCTGACACGGTGCCTCGAAGACCTAGATATGGAATACAACATCAATACAAGGTTCCGGAAAGAAAATAAGTTAAACTAGTCAACTTCTAGGTCAATAAGTCAATTCTAAGTCAAAAGTCAACTATGGTCAACTATAGTCAAACTATGGTCAAACTAAGGTCAACTAAGTATTTCTAGGTTGCTAAAATATAACAAAAATATATGGGTCAAGATACTAGAGTCTAAGCCATAGAAACCTCATCTAAAAAGTTAGGATACTGTATCTCTGGATACGTAATTTCCAAGGTAAAACATCAATAATATAAATCAAACAATTAATTATTAAATATATGGAATCATAATTACAACATCAAATAGGTACCGTAGTTTTGAACCAACTTGGTATCTCAACAATAATCACAATTTGATACCCAAACCCAATACTTTGGATATCCCCAATTACCTTGGTCTCCTCAAGGTAATTCCCAATACCTTGTTATATTAATTACCCTTATATATATATAATACATATACTAAATATATACATATAAAGAATTAGCAATTAATAATATATTATATAAATATTAAAACATATATATATACACATATATATATATATAAGTATATAATCATATAAATATAAAATCTGCCAACCGTCGTTGAAAACTGTGCTGAAATACTGATTTTCTGATACGCTGCTCATTAGTAACAGTTTCTGCCTGTCGCTGAAGCTGCTGTCACTGTTGCTGCTGAAACCCTGCACTGCTGGTGCTGTTTTGGTGACGGTTTGTAACCGTCACCGAAGCAACTGTCGCCGCTGCTAAACTTTCCTGCCGCTGCTGCTGCTATTAATGACAGCGGCTGCTGTCATTAATGGCATTGCCATTGCTACAGCGGCTGCTGCTGTTCTCCCGCTGCTATTAATGACAGCGGCTGTCATTAATCCACCCGTTGCCAAAAGCCTATATATATATATATATATATATATATATATATATATATATATATATATATATATATATAACACATATATATATATATATATATATATATATATATATATATATATATATATATATATATATATATAAACTCATAATAAATATGTATATATATATAATTACCAATAAACTATAAATACACCCCTTATTAATATGTACATATTAGGACATAGCCTCAACACACACATACATAAATACATTATATTTATACATCTATACATATATATAAATAATCATATAACAACTATATATAATATAATTATCCAATTAAACATACATATATATTTTATAACAACATATACATATATACCCATACTATAAATTATAACATATATATATTAATGCATGTAGAAGAAAGGCTACATAATATATATATTCTCTTAGTACATATATATAATACATAGATCTATGATACAATAAATACTATAATAAATACACTATAATACATAATATATATATATATATATATATATATATATATATATATATATATAATCTACATGAATTAAGAGCACAATAATTAGATCTACATAAAAATACACAATATATGGAGAGTATCACACCATATACCACTAGATCTAGGATACGCATGTGACACGAGTCCACCACACATCCAATTGTATCCCGAAGGACACAAACAAGTCACATATATTATTTATGAATAATAAGAAGTGTCAAATATAGATCTACGTGTCCGTGTCAAAATATAACATGTACAAAGTCCCGTGTCGGAGGGAAAATCCCCAAAACAACACGTATCACCAAATTGTTGGGATACAACCTACACGTCCCAATTGTGGATACGACACTAGTCCCAAACACATAAACACATGCCAAACTGATCTATAGGATAAATTGACACACACAACAAATGTCAATCTCGGAATTCTCCCAAAATTGACACAAAAAGTACCATAACTTTCTCCATTGGCCTCCTATGAACACAAAATCAAATCCTATGGGTAGCCTATGCATATGGGTTGATTTTCCATGGTTAAATCTCATATTTAGAACTTAATTTAAGGGGAAAAACTAAATTGTACCTATTGGGAGATGGATTCCCAATGAAACCTCCAATTGAGATAAAATTGCCTCCAAGTTGTAGATCCTTGCTCATCTTTGTAGATCCTTGCTTCCTCCTTCTAGATCCTTGCTTATCAAGTCTCTAATAGTGATTTGGGAAGTAATTGGAATGAATTTTGGTAGGGAAATGAAATGGAAATGAAGAAAATTTGGTAGTGGGAAATTCTAGATCTAGATTTGGAATGAAAAGAGGAGAAAGAAATTTCCCTCTTTTTTTAAATAGGCTGGCCCCTTTTTCTCTCCCTCAAGTTATCATGTAATATCCATTATACCCCTTGGGGCCTCTCATGAAGAAATAATTAAGGAAGGAAGCTTCTAGTCTAATGATTTAATTAATTTAATCCATCTCCTTAACAATGGGCTTTCAAAATAGGCTAAGTTCTAACCAATTAATTCATGTTGGTCCATGGGTCCAAACTAAACTAGTTAGGTCCACTAACACAAGTCCAAATTAAATAACTAACATCTAATAACAATTAGAAAATACAATAATTAATTATTTATCAAGCACAATATTTAATTAAATATGAAATTACTAAAATATCCTTTCCTAGAAAATATGGTAGTGACAAGTCTACCCTCCTTAAAATAATTTCGTCCTCGAAATTCAAAAATGAAAACTACCCCCAGAAAATAACAGAACAAAACTAAACAATCACAACTAACTATGACAGAACATAACACTGAACAGAACATAACTTAGGAAATAACATACCTCAAGGCACAAACAAATATGGATAACGCTCCCGTATTTCATCATCTCTCTCCCAGGTAGACTCCCCTAGAGAGTGATGCCTCCATTTGACGCGCACTAAAGGAATAGTTTGGTTCCTCAGCACCTTCTCTCTCCGATCCAGAATCTCAACTGGCTGCTCTGGATAGCTAAGAGTATGGCCCACCTCTATCTCCGAGTGATCCAATGCATGACTAGGATCTGCCACGCATCGTCTCAACTGTGACACGTGAAACACGTTGTGCACTCCCTCCAATGCAGGTGGCAAGTCTAGTCTATAAGCAACTACACCGACCCTCTCTAGAATAGTGAAAGGTCCGATGAATCGCGGACTAAGCTTTTCGCCTCCACCGAAATGAATCGTGCCTCGTGTCAGAGAAATCCTCAGAAATACCAAACCATCCACCTAGAACAAAACACCACCTTAAGAACTAAATCTATAACAAACAACCAAGAACAAGCACAAAACAAAAATCTAAACTATACCTCGAACTCCAAAGGTCTCCGATGGCTATAGGCCCAATGCCGATGTCTGTCCTGTGCCACTCGAAGTCTGTCTCTAATCAAATGAACCTTCTCTGCTGCATCCACAACCATCTCTGGCCCAAGCAAAACTCTCTCTCCAACATCGTCCCAAGATAAAGGAGTACGACACCTCCGACCGTATAGAGCTTCAAAAGGTGACATCTCTATACTGGCCTGGTAATTTTTGTTGTAAGCAAACTCTACCAAATGGAGATGGTCCTCCCAAGAACCCCTGAAATCTAGTACACAAGTGCGCAACATATCCTCGAGAGTCTGAATAGTCCTCTCTGACTGTCCATCTGTCTGGGGATGATATGCAGTACTGAACTTGAGCTGAGTGCCCAAACTCTCCTGCAAACTCCTCCAGAAATAAGAAGTACAACGACTATCCCGATCTGAGACTATGCTGACGGGAACTCCATGTATCCTAACGATCTGCCTCACATACATCTCTGACAGCTTCTCCGTAGACAACCCCACCTTGAAAGGCAAAAGGTGGGCCGACTTGGTCAACCTATCAACGATGACCCAAATCGCGTCTTTTCCTCCTAGAGATCATGGAAGTCTGGACACAAAATCCATAGTAATGTGCTCCCACTTTCACTCTGTAATGGATAATGACTGAAGTAAACCTCCTGGCCTCTGCCTCTTGGCTTTCACCTGCTGGCACACTAAGCATCTAGATACAAACTGTGCCACTTCCCTCTTCATGCCATACCACCACACACTCTCTTGCATATCCCGAAATATCTTGTTAGCACCTGGATGCATAGAATACTGAGAGCGATGCGCTTCCTGCAATACCTCCTCACGCAGCTCCCCACTAGGCACACACAATCTAACTCTATGCCTCAAAGATCCATCCTCTGCAATAGTAAAATTATCCTCTAATCCTGCTCTCACCTGATCTCTGATACTCCTCAGAGATATATCCTCATACTATGCTGCCTTGATCCTGTCCATCAAATCTGAATGTATCTGCAATCCCCACATCTGTATAGCACAACCAGGAACAATCACCTCGATGCCCAAGCTCTCAAGTCCTCCAACAAATATCGATCCTGCGTCAAGAACATAGCTATCGGATACCTGTTCAAAGCATCGGCAACTACATTAGCTTTCCCAGGATGATATTGCAAAGAGATATTAAAATCCTTTATCAGTTCCAACCACCGACGCTGCCTCATATTCAACTCCTTCTGCGTGAAAACGTACTTCAAGCTTTTGTGGTCTGTGAAGATCTCCACACGCTCTCCGTACAAATAATATTTCCACAACTTCAGAGCGAATATGACTGCTGCCAACTCCAAATCATGGGTAGGATAGTTCTTTTCATGAGGACGCAATTGCCTGGATGCATAGGCAATCACTTTCCCATGCTGTTGAAGAACACAACCCAAACCTTTCCCCGATGCATCACTATAAATAGTGAAACCTCCGGACCCTGATGGCAACGTCAAAATAGGAGCAGACATCAACCTCTTCTTCAACTCCTCAAAAGTAACCTGGCAATCCTCCATCCAAACAAACTCCATATCCTTCCTTGTGAGTCTGGTCATCGGCTCGGCAATCCTCGAAAAATCTTACACAAACTTTCTGTAGTAACCTACCAATCCCAAGAAACTCCTGATCTCTGCTACCAAACTCGGGGTCTTCCAAGACTCCACTGCTGAAATCTTCTTCAAATCCACTGAAATACCATCACCAGTCACAACATGCCCCAAGAATTCTACCTTGTCCAGGAAAAACTCACACTTGGACAACTTCCCATACAGCTTCTCCTTTCTCAGCACATACAACACAATCCTCAAATGCTTCTCATGCTCCTCTGGTGTCCTCGAGTATATGAGTATGTCGTCGATGAACACCACCACGAACTTGTCAAGGTACTGGTGGAACACTTTGTTCATCAAGTTCATAAATACCGCCGGTGCATTAGTCAAACCAAACGACATCACCATAAACTCGTACTGACCATACCGAGTTCTAAAAGCAGCCTTCGGTATGTCCTCCGGCTTCACCTTCACCTGATGGTAGCCTGATCTCAATCTATCTTAGAAAACACCTTCGCACCACTCAACTGATCAAACAGATTATCAATCCGTGGCAAAGGATACTTATTCTTGATAGTGAGATTATTTAAAGCCCTGTAATCAATGCACATACGCACCGACCCATCCTTCTTTGGTATAAACAATACCAGGGCTCCCCACGGTGAAGAACTCGATCTGATAAACCCCTTATCCTGTAATTCGTCCACCTGCTTCTTCAACTCGACCAGCTCGCTGTTGTTTACTCTACAGACATGCTGCGAAATTGGTTCTGCACCTGGCACCAAGTCTATAGAAAATTCAATATCTCGATCTGGCGGCAATGCTGGCAATTCCTCAGGAAACACATCCAAGAACTCTACTATCAACGGATGTGGCAACTCCTTGTCTTCCACCATAGCTCCACAAATAATGCCTTCTCCCTGCTCTGCAGCTCCTCTAGCAAACTCGAACTCTGGCTCTCCTGGTGGACCAAATAAAACTCTACCTCCTCTACAATCTATGCTAGCACGGTGCATACTCAACCAATCCATTCCGAGTACAATGTCGTAGTTCGGAAGTGGCATTACAAGTAGACGCGCACTCAACTCCTGGCCTCCCAGAGTAACTCTCCGATCCTTGCAAATATCATTAACCAGGATAATGCCTCCCCCGATCATGATCTTGTAAGTCCTAAGTAAAGACTCAGCTACTAAACCATGCTTCAGAGCAAAAAAAATAGATACAAAACTATGGGAAGCACCACTATCAAACAAAGCTAAAGCTGGAATGGAATCAAGAAGAATAGAACCTGCGATGACATCTCCGGTGGGTTCGTCCTCCTCGACGGTCATAGCAAACGCTCGTCCCTGGCATTCACCTCCCTGCTGCTGATGCTGGACAAAACGCTGCTGCTGTGTCGGAAGCGGTCCCCTCGGCTGTGCTGCAGGTGGTCTCGTCTGTGCCCTCGGAGCTGGAGCTGCTTCCTGAACTGCACGACGAGGACACTCCCTCGATTGATGCCCTTCAGTACCACAATACAAACAAACTCCCAATCTCCTTCTATAAACTTCCCAGATATGGCCGGACTTCTTGCAGTAGTTGTATAGAACTTGCTGTAACTGCCTCTGCTGCTGAGGTGCCTGGTGAAAATGTGCCCCAGCTGGGGTCTGGTTCTGCTGTGGCTGCTGGAAAGGTCTGGACTGGAAATGAGGACGTTTGGCAGATACTGAACTGTCGTTGGCCCCCAAAAAAGAATTACGGACTCTCTTGTGCTTCAAACCCAATTCCCTCTCAACCTTACGTGCCTCCACAAGTATCTCCGAGTATGTCTCATAAAAATACGAAATAAGAATCTTCACTTCCCAGTTTAGACCCTCACGGAAACGAATAGCTCGAACCTCCGGCTCCCTCACCAGATACTCTATAAATCGGCTCAACCTTCCGAACTCCACAGCGTACTCCTCCACAGACATGCTCCCCTGAATGAGACTCTCAAACTGTCTCCCCAAGTCTAGCCTGTCTGCCCGGGTAAAAAACTTTTTCTTGAAAAGGTCCTTGAATACCTCCCAAGATTGTCCTGCGTCAACCAGAACCGGCTCATTCCTGAACCAAGTGCGAGCGACGTTGAACAGTTGAAGTCCTACCGTCTCAACCTTCAGATCCTCAGAAAGACGGGATACCCTCATAAGACGCTCAATATCCTAGAGCCAATCATCAGCATAGACGATGCCCTCTGTCCCCTTGAAGACCCTAGGCTCCAGCTTCTTGAAGTCCTGAATGTTGCTTGGCCGAAGCTGAGCAACCTGAGGAACATCCTGCTGCTGGACCAGAACTCCTCTCTCAACTACAGCACGAGCAAGCTGATGAGCACTCTCGATACCCAGTCGTAGAACGTCGGTCTGCCTCTGATGTGCCTCTGACTGAGCCCTCTGTGCCTCGAGCATCTCATGAAACAGTTTAAACATCTGTGACGCCTTTGCTGGCACAGAAGGTGGAGGTAGAAGCCCCTCAGATACAGCTGGCACAGTCCTCTGAGTAGGTGGTAGACCTCCGAAAGCAGCTGATACTCCAATCACCGGAGAAGTGACTGGTGTAGGCCCTCGGGATGTCACAGACCTCTCAGAAGCTGCTCTCCCCTGCTGCGATCTAGTCTTAGGCGGCATCCTGAGACAAAACAAAAGAAAGAATCAATATGGCACAAGATGTAAGACATTCAAGGAAAGGACAGATTAAGAGATCAAGTATCAATATCAAAGGAGAATAGTTGAATCAAAATAATTTTCCTAGGTGTGATTGAGTATCTCAGCCTATATCTTATATCCTATCGCAGGCTCGCAGTAGTACAACTAAATTGTCGCACTACCACGACATTGCATACTTGCGAAGCTAGACCTGCATGGGCCACCACTAAAAATGTGTCACGACCCGCACCCGGTGTAAGGGTACAAGTCGGAAACAACGCCCAGCCTACGCCACAGAATCGGCGGTAGAACACTGTCTGGATAATCTATCTAACAATATAATGAACCACCAATAAAGATAATATACTCAATCACAGAACTAAGATGGAATGATCGCGAATCAGATAAAGAATATAATAGTCACAATACAACTCATGAGTCTAAAATAATACATCAATGAGTCTGAAAGAATAACAAAATAAGCTGGAGATAAATCCAGTACAAAGAATACTACGAAGCTACAACTCCTGGGTCAACTGTCTCAGTTAGGATAAGTCCCTCCTGAGCCAGGGTCTCAGAATCTAAACCCACAACATCCTGAGGTCCATAATAGGTAGGGTACCATTCCTCAGTGTCATCTGAAAAAATATATCCAGTCAGGAAAGGAGCAGAGTACACCTCTAACAGCAGTTCTAATCAATGATAAAAACTATGTAGCAGTCAATAGATGTGAATATACAAGACGCACAATAGATACAAGAGATACATACAATAAGAAAATACTAGAATAAATACAATAAGGAACAATATGCTAATGAATAAGAATACTAATGACTAAGTGTGTGAGTACTAGCTTAACATGTGATCGACTTGGACAAGATGCAATGCGGCCTGGCTAATCATACGTGCGGTGTATGATCAACACTATTCAGTAATCAGTACTTGATACAATAGGGGTATTTGTCACGACCCGCACCCGGATATTCAGTCACAAGTACGTGGGTACGTCCAGCCTACGCCGTAGTGTCGGCGGTAGTACGCTGTCTAGATCATATTCCTAGGTAATTTAAAATCTAGCTCATCCACAAGAATAAACAGGCAAGGATAATCACAAGAAATAGGAATACTAAGATTTTATAATATTTAATTTGTGACAACCAAATCCACAGTTAATACAAAACCAGAAGATAAATCGGGGACAAACCCGATTACTAGGATGAAAGGAAATAAATAACTACTGCTATCTACTCCGCAGGAGTAGTCTCCTGTGTGGGAACCGGCTCCGCAACTGTATCACCTGCTGCCTCATATGGGCCATAATAGGTAGGGGCAAAGTTCTCATCATCGCCTAAATCAACGGATCCAGTCAGGAAAGGAGCAAAGTACACAATGCACAACAAAGATTAAACTAAATATTTGTGACAGGTAGAAAAGAACTGACTAAGTATCATGTTGAGAATATGCATAAATAAGTAGTAACAATAACTAAGAGTTAAGCACTAGAAATCAGGAATGTAAATAAACATGATTAGTTGCTATAAACCAGGAATAGGAGTAAAACAGGAATAAAATGAGACAGGAAACGTAACTGTAATAAGACAACAAGAACTGCAACACGACAAGAAACTATGTACGTGAACTTGTGTATTTAGAATACATAGTTGGCATGTAGGGGTTTATAAGGCTAATAAGGCACGCCATAGGCGGCTAGCAGTCAGGAATAACAAGTATAAGGCTGATGGTACAATCGTGTACCAACAGCTAGCAGTCACGACAGGGGGAAGGGTAAACTACATGCCTCCTAGTATTCTCCCACCCGACAAGAAAAGCAAGACATGAAATCCAATGTTCTAACACTACGTGTAATCATCAATAGTACTAGTAGAGCAAGGAATTAATTATCATAATATAAAGATTAAACTTGAAGTACAGGTACTTGCCTGATGTTTGGATCCCAACTACAGTTCTATCCTCGAGAAAATTTCCAGAAATGTCTTCGGATGCTGAAATAAACATTACCATCATGCTCAGAAGATATCAAATAGCTAGAAATGCCTGTCCTTGCGTCCAATTTGGAGACAAGGGCAAAAACGGTAATTCGGGTCAAAACGGGGTCCGCATGTGGGGCCCGCTTTGCACCGAAAAATGTGTCAGGGTCAAAGGTCTCCAAATTCACCAAACTTAGTGTCAACAGGTCAGGAACGATGATACGAACCCAACGGAACTTCCAGAATTGGATTCCGATGAGCCGATCTCAAAATCGCCCGTCGAGTGGGACCTGTGGGACCCACGACACACGATTTCGTCAATGTTCTCAGAATCGAACCAAACTTGGGTCACAGGACCAGCATATCGCTACGAGTCCAATGGCGTAAGTTTCGTTTCGATCCGACGTGTGTACACAAAGTTAGGGCATGATTCAGAAAAGTCGGATACGGGGCGTTGTTTTTCCTGTTTTTGGATCGCGGTGTGCGATCACCACAGGACGCGATGCCCCGAGCGGGTTGCACGGGAACCAAGGGGGTCATGCAGGCTACGCAACGTAACTGACGGAATCGAAAATGGGTAAACGAGCAGGAAGATACGCATATCTGAACAGGGTCCGAAAACCCGAATTATCTCGTGTCCGACACGTGTCCGACATACAGGGAGAACTAGGGTTAGGGTTCAGGGGTTCCCAGGCGGAGGATGGCATCTCGGGGCGGTACGGCGGCGGGGGAGGCCGGCCTGGGCTAGGGCGGGGGCGGCTGCTGGCGGAGCAGCGGCGGGGAGGAGGAGGTGGCGGAGAGGGGGACTGCGGCGAGGTGGGGGAGGAGGAGCGAGGTGGCCGAAGGGCTGGCGGCGGGTGGAGTTCGTGGTGGCCGGAGGGGAGTGTCGAGGGGGTTATATAGGCGGAGAGGGCGGGGGTCAGCCGGGAAGGACGGAGGAGGAGGGGGACGTGGCGGAGAGCGCGGAGGGGAGGCCGGAGGACGCGGGCGTGGGGCGGACGGAGCGCGGCGGACGCGGCGGAGGCGCCGGAGAAGACGGGCAAGCGTGGGTCAGGGGAGAGGGGAACGGGTCGGGCGGTGGCGGGTTGGGTGCGGGTTCAGGCTGACCCGACCCGTTAAGCCAATGGGCCGGGCTGGGCCTAGGGCGGTTGGGCCGGGCTGGGTTTTATGGGCCGGAAAAATATAAATAAATAATTAAATAAATAAATAATAATTAATTAATTAATAAATAAATAAATAAATGTTTTTAGGTATTTTAAATTAGGTCCGGGGCCCAATAAATTCCAGAAAAATTATCCTAAGTCTAGTTTTTCATTTTACACCCAAAAATATTACTTCCATAATATTTTAATATTATTTATTAACAATTAAAAAACATTTAATAATTAGAAACCTGATTTTAATTATAGAAAAATTCCAAAAAATTCCAAAAAATTGTGAAAAATCCAAGTTTAATATTTTTGAAAATTCAGGGGGTTTACAATCTACCCAACTTATAAAAATTTTGTCCTCGAAATTAAAAATATGGTAGGGTTCTCTCTATCCAATCTCACTTGATTACAGTCTAAAGGGTTCCTCTCCGGTGAATATTGCGGTCGCTACCCAACTTAGAATTTACCCATCCATCACATAAGGCTATATACCTTAAGAAAATATTCCTTAATATGTTTACTCATGTCATTCAATCCTCGAAACTTCAACGCCGATCATATCACATATGATATGTTAGATAATCCTCAAGTATGTGATCGGCCTATGGGACATATCTAGTATTCTCGGTGCATCAAGCTTATACCAAGCAAGAGGTTTCGTCTTTCCGAAATAAGGGAAGACGAAGATCAATAATAAAGAGTTCAAGGGTGAGGTGATAGAACAGAAGTATCGGGATCAAGGCGTTTAAAGAATTTAAATGGGAATTGTCAAGCAGTTGTGGATTGAATCCTATCTTGGTAATTCCTATTCACATGCTCGTATCAATACGGTTATGTGACCGATACGATATGCTCAGACATGTCTAGGGCAAGTATATTTTGTCTACTAATCACTACATATCTCAATCTACGTAAAGTATTATTTCGAAGGGCGAATCAAGCGCACTATGGTTGATCAGACCGTAATACACTGATTCTGAAATATATTATTGTGGGCCTCCCCAATAATACACTTGTTATGAACAAGCTTGATAAAGAGTAAGCTTGCAAAACTAGGCTATAGAATAGCAGCATAAGTCAAGTATAGCAAAATTTAAATGCGCTAGATGATGATGAAAGGAGGTACAAATTATTTAAGTTTCCAAAACAACACACAATAAGCACAATAACAAAAGACTCTAAAATCGCTATAGTTACCAAATTTAAAAGTATACCAGGTTATTTGCAAGTTCAAAATTTTCTAGGTTGGGGCTGAGGTCACGAACCAATAGGCACGAGCTAAACGATACTAGAAAAAGGTATCTACGAATCACTTACGCGCATTAGCTACCCCAAGGGTCTGCGCGTTCTCCACGGTCATGCTGCTAGAGCATCTCGTAGTGATCTTGTAGGAACCTCGTCGCTTGCTAATAGATCCTTTACTCTGCATCCAAAATAAACGATAAGAGGCGCACAAGAATCAAGGCAGGATGCAAGTCAAGGAATTAATTCGAATCCGAGATAGGTGTCAAGAACAATTCAAGCAAGTGGATGAGATCCTAAACTTATCCTTATCTTATTGCAGGCCTGTTCGGTCCCGAAGTTAAAACCGAACAATTTAGTCGTTGACCTGCATAGGCCACCACAAAAATGTGTCATGACCCGCACCCGGATATTCGGGCACGAGTACGTGGGTACGTCCAGCCTACGCCACAGTGTCGGCGGTAGTACGCTGTCTAGATCATATTCCCAGGTAATTTAAAATCTAGCTCATCCACAAGAATAAACAGGCAAGGATAATCACAGGAAATAGGAATACTAAGATTTCATAATATTTAATTTGTGACAACCAAATTCACAGTTAATACAAAACCAGAAGATAAATCGGGGATAAACCCGATTACTAGGATGAAAGAAAATAAATAACTACTGCTATCTACTCCGTAGGAGTAGTCTCCTGTGTGGGAACCGGCTCCGCAACTGTATCACCTGCTGCCTCATAGGGGCCATAATAGGTAGGGGCAAAGTTCTCATCATCGCCTAAATCAACGGATCCAGTCAGGAAAGGAGCAAAGTACACAATGCACAACAAAGATTAAACTAAATATTTGTGACAGGTAGAAAAGAACTGACTAAGTATCATGTTGAGAATATGCATAAATAAGTAGTAACAATAACTAAGAGTTAAGCACTAGTAATCAGGAATGTAAATAAACATAATTAGTTGCTATAAACCAGGAATAGGAGTAAAACAGGAATAAAATGAGACAGGAAATGTAACTGTAATAAGACAACAAGAAATGCAACACGACAAGAAACTATGTGCGTGAACTTGTGTATTTAGAATACATAGTTGGTATGTAGGGGTTTATAAGGCTAATAAGGCACGCCATAGGCGGCTAGCAGTCAGGAATGACAAGTATAAGGCTGAGGGTACAATCGCGTACCAACAGCTAGCAGTCACGACAGGGGGAAGGGTAAACTACATGCCTCCTAGTATTCTCCCACCCGACACGAAAAGCAAAACATGAAATCAAATGTTCTAACACTACGTGTAATCATCAATAGTACTAGTAGAGCAAGGAATTAATTATCACAATATAAAGATTAAACTTGAAGTGCAGGTACTTGCCTGATGTTTGGATCCCAACTACAGTTCTATCCTCGAGGAAATTTCTAGAAATATCTTCGGATGCTGAAATAAACATTACCATCATGCTCAGAAGATATCAAATAGCTAGAAATGCCTGTCCTTGTGTCCAATTTGGAGACAAGGGCAAAAACGGCAATTCGGGTCAAAACGGGGTCCGCATATGGGGCCCACTTTGCACCAAAAAATATGTCAGGGTCAAAGGTCTCCAAATTCACCAAACTTAGTGTTAACTGGTCAGGAACGATGATACGAACCCAACGGAACTTCCAGAATTGGATTCCGATGAGCCGATCTCAAAATCGCCCGTCGAGTAGGACCTATGGGGCCCACGACACACGATTTCGTCAACGTTCTCAGAATCGAACCAAACTTGGGTCACAGGACCAGCGTATCGCTATGAGTCCAATGGCGCAAGTTTTGTTTCGATCCGACGTGTGTACACAAAGTTAGGGTATGATTCAGAAAAGTCGGATACGGGGCGTTGTTTTTCCTGTTTTTGGATCGCGGTGTGCGATCACCACAGGACGCGATGCCTCGAGCGGGTTGCACGGGCACCGAGGGGGTCATGCAGGCTACGCAACGTAACTGGCGGAGCAGCGGCGGGGAGGAGGAGGTGGCGGAGAGGGGGACTGCGGCGAGGTGGGGGCGGAGGAGCTAGGTGGCCGGAGGGCTGGCGGCGGGTGGAGTTCGTGGTGGCCGGAGGGGAGTGTCGAGGGGGTTATATAGGCGGAGAGGGCGGGGGTCAGCCGGGAAGGGCGGAGGAGGAGGGGGACGTGGCGGAGAGCGCGGAGGGGAGGCCGGAGGACGCGAGCGTGGGGCGGACGGAGCGCGGCGGACGCGGCGGAGGCGCCGGAGAAGACGGGGAAGCGTGGGTCAGGGGAGAGGGGAACGGGTCGGGCGGTGGCGGGTCGGGTGCGGGTTCAGGCTGACCCGACCCGTTAAGCCAATGGGCCGGGCTGGGCCTAGGGCGGTTGGGCCGGGCTGGGTTTTATGGGCCGGAAAAATATAAATGAATAATTAAATTAATAAATAATTAATAAATAATTAATAAATAAATAAATGTTTTTAGGTATTTTAAATTAGGTCCGGGGCCCAATAAATTCCAGAAAAATTATCCTAAGTCCAGTTTTGCATTTTACACCCAAAAATATTACTTCCATAATATTTTAATATTATTTATTAACAATTAAAAAATTATTTAATAATTAGAAACCTGATTTTAATTACAGAAAAATCCCAGAAAATTCCAGAAAATTGTAAAAAATCCAAGTTTAATATTTTTGAAAATTCAGGGGGTTTACAGTATTGATCACATATCTATACTAATACTCGCCACCCTCGACTGGTATAATAGATCCAACCACGGTATGCTATGGCACGAGATTCCCCAAGAAGATAGCTAGTCTTCCCGAGAATCAGTGTCTGTACATGTACAAGATAACCAATAAAACAATACTTGCACCATATACACCATATACCAAGGAATAATATCTCATGACGAGATTCGAATATACCAATCCGTATAACCATAGTGTCAAGAGAACATGGATATCTACACTAGATACAATGAACATAGAGGATATCATAAATGAGAAACTATCAGAGAATGTACTCGCCTGAAGTCCAAAGAATAGTCTCACAGATGTCTGACACGGTGCCTCAAAGACCTAGATATGGAATACAACATCAATACAAGGTTCCGAAAAGAAAATAAGTTAAACTAGTCAACTTCTAGGTCAATAAGTCAATTCTAAGTCAAAAGTCAACTATGGTCAAACTATGGTCAAACTAAGGTCAACTAACTATTTCTAGGTTGCTAAAACATAACACAAAAATATGGGTCAAGATACTATAGTCTAAGCCATAGAAACCTCATCTAAAAAGTTAGGATACCGTATCTCTGGATACGTAATTTCCAAGGTAAAATATCAATAATATAAATCAAACAATTAGTTATTAAATATATGGAATCATAATTACAACATCAAATAGGTACCGTGGTTTTGAACCAACTTGATATCTCAACAATAATCACAATTTGATACCAAAACACAATACTTTGGGTATCCCCAATTACCTTGGTCTCCTCAAGGTAATTCCCAATACCTTGTTATATTAATTACCCTTATATATATATAATACATATACTAAATATATACATATAAAAAATTAGCAATTAATAATATATTATATCAATATTAATATATATATATATATATATATATAAGTATATAATTATATAAATATAAAATCTGCCAACCGTCGCTGAAAACTGTGCTGAAATACTGATTTTCTGATACGCTGCTCATTAGTGACAGTTTCTGCCTATCGCTAAAGCTGCTGTCACTGTTGCTGCTGAAACCCTGCACTGCTGCTATTTTGGTAACGGTTTGCAACCGTCACCGAAGCAACTGTCGCCGCTGCTAAACTTTTTTGTCGTTGCTGCTGCTATTAATGACAGCGGCTGCTGTCATTAATGGCGTTGACATTACTACAGCGGCTGCTGCTGTTCTTTCGCTGCTATTAATGACAGCGGCTGTCATTAATCCACCCGTCGCCAAAAGCGTATAAATATATATATATATATATATATATATATATATATATATATATAACATATATATATATATATATATATATATATATATATATATATGTATATATATATATATATAAACTCATAATAAATATATATATATATATATATATATATATATATATATATATATATATAATTACCAATAAACTATAAATATACCCCCTTATTAATATGTATATATTAGGACATAGCCTCAACACACACATACATAAATACATTATATTTATACATCTATACATATATATATAAATAATCATATAACAACTATATATAATATAATTACCCAATTAAACATACATATATTTTTTATAACAACATATACATATATACCCAAATTATATATTATAACATATATATTAATGCATGTAGAAGAAAGGCTACATAATATATATATTCTCTTAGTACATATATATAATACATAGATTTATGATACAATAAATACTATAATAAATACACTATAATACATATATATATATATATATATATATATATATATATATATATATATATATATATATATATATATATATACAATCTACATGAATTAAGAGCACAATAATTAGATCTACATAAAAATACACAACATATGGAGAGTATCACACCGTATCCCACTAGATCTAGGATACGCATGTGACACGAGTCCACCACACATCCAATTGTACCCCGAAGGACACAAACAAGTCACATATATTATTTATGAATAATAAGAAGTGTCAAATATAGATCTACGTGTCCGTGTCAAAATATGACATGTATAAAGTCCCGTGTCGGAGGAAAAACCCCCAAAATAACACGTATCATCAAATTGTTGGGATACGATCTACACGTACCCAATTGTGGACACGACACTAGCCCCAAACACATAAACACATGCCAAATTGATCTATAGGATCAATTGACACACACAACAAATATCAATCTCAGAATTCCCCCAAAATTGACACAAAAAGCACCATAACTTTCTCCATATGCCTCCTATGAACACGAAACCAAATCCTATGTGTAGCCTATGCATATGGGTTAATTTTCCATAGTTAAATCTCATATTTAGAACTTAATTTAAGGGAAAAAAACTGAATTGTACCTATTGGGAGATGGATTCCCAATAAAACCTCCAATTGAGATGAAATTACCTCCAACTTGTAGACCCTTGCTCCTCTTTGTAGATCATTGCTTCCTCCTTCTAGATCATTGCTTCTCAAGTCTCTAATGGTGATTTGGAAAGGAATTGGAATAAATTTTGGTAGGAAAATGAAATGGGAATGAAGGAAATTTGGTAGTGGAAAATTCTAGATCTAGATTTGGAATGAAAAGAGGAGAGAGAAATTTCTTCCTCTTTTTAAATAGGCCGGCCCTTTTTCTCTCCCTCAAGTTATCATGTAATATCCATTATACCCCTTGGGGCCTCTCATGAAGAAATAATTAAGGAAGCAAGCTTCTAGTCTAATAATTTAATTAATTTAATCCATCTCCTTAACAATAGGCTTTCTAAATGGGCTAAGTTCTAACCAATTAATTCATGTTGGTCCATGGGTCTAAACTAAACTAGTTAGGTCCAATAACACAAGTCCAAATTAAATAACTAACATCTAATAACAATTCGATAATACAACAATTAATTATTTATCAAGCACAATATTTAATTAAATATAAAATTACTAAAATACTCTTTCCCAGAAAATATGGTAGTGACAGAAATATCCGGAAGCTAATGTGCTTCCTCTACAAGCAAGAGACCGCAATGTCTATGAAGAAATTCTGTTGACTAATAAGTAAGTTGAGATAGAATATTTCTATCAGAAGACCGATGATCTTCGCAGTGATGTTAATTACAGCAAATTTATTATTCATCATATTATTACCCCTCAATCATGAAAACTTTATCCCAATCTAACTCAAAATTTAGTTCACAAAGAAAGAGGGATTGATATATTCTATAACTATTGGGATTATGTGGAAGCCTTCTCCAAAGTATTCTAATTTGATTATAACAGGCAGAACCACTCTTGGTTTATCAGGCACTGCCCTGATATCTTGAAGCAGGAAATTTCTGCATGGTTTGTACATTGGTGGCTTAAATTTGGTGCCACTCTGGTATTCTTCCACCATCTCTACAGGAATTATTTGCCACCTGGGCTCAATCCTACTCTCTCTGTCCAAAACCAGACACTCTTTTTGAGGGGTAGAGTACCATGTATTACTTTGTCCAGTATAAAATTTTATAAATTTTTATATGGGTAATTAAATGTAAATATGATAACAATAATTTTTCTATTCTTGTCAGAAAAATTCTGATAAAATGGTGGAATATGATTGATGAAAAAAAAAGTACAAATTGTACGGAAAGCAATCAAGGAGAATGAGGTCCTTGTTGAAGACAAATTAAAAAAAAATGATGGAAGAAAGCCCTCTGAAAAAATTGAAAGATTCATTGAGAAGAAGGAATCCTCGAATTATCGAGGAAGAATTAAAAAGAAAATATCTCCAATATATAAAATCTCAATTTGAATCAATTTTTGAGATAGATAATTATTATGTCAGTTCTTTTGGATCTAAAATGGCATAAAACACTGTTGAAGAGGATTCTTATCTCTTCTTCAAACGACTTCATTATAGAGTCACTACTCAGGAATCATATGAAAAAAGTAATAAAATCTACAGTAAAAATAATTGTCTGCCAGAATATAAGCGACGGAGAATCTCTACTTTCAAAAAACAAATGCTTTACTTTTCAAAAGAGGAATCTCTTTAATAAAGAAGCGACCAACAATGATGGACCCCACAAAGTGGAGACATTGGCGACTTTCGGTACAAATGCTCCACTCTTCTCAAAAATGCGCATAAAGTAAAAATGATGGTGACAGGCACTTACCACTGTCCGTGACCTGAAGATAAGAAGGAATAGTGGTGACTGGCACGTTCCAATCATCCAGTCAGCAACTGCAGACAATTTATAATATAAATAAAGGCATAGTCTCTCAGTTGGGTGTGAGTTACTACTATTTTTATTTGTGTTCTAGTTTTAACTTTCTTCGAGTGTACTCTGTAATATTTCTACTATCAATAAAAGTTTGAAGTTTCTACTATTCTGTTTAAGCGTACTGCCTCTCATCCCCGATCCTCCATTCTACTCTATAATATTTCTACTATCAATAAAAGTTTAAAGTTTCCACTATTCCGTTTAAGCGTACTGCATCTCATCCCCGATCCTCCATTCTGGTAGCCTGTATTACTTTGTCTAGTATAAAATTGTATACATTTTTAAATGGACAATTAAATGTGAATATGATAACAATATTTTTTCTATTCTTGTCAAAAAATTCTGATAAAATGGTGGAATAGGATTGATAAAAAAAAAAGTACAACTTGTACAGAAAGCAATCAAGAAAAATGATGTCCTTGTTGAAGACAAATTAAAAAGGGAAATGATGGAAGAAATCCCTTTGAAAAATTTGAAAGATTCATTGAGAAGAAGGAATCCTCGAATTACCGAGGAAGAATTAAAAAGAAAATGTCTCTAATATATGAAATCTCAATTTGAATCAATTTTTGAGATAGATAATTGTTCTGTCAGTTCTGCTTGATCTAAAAATGACAGAAGACACTGTTAAAGAGGATTTTGATGTCTTCTTAAAACAACTTCATCACAGAGTCACTACTCAAGAATCAGATAAAGAAAACAATGAAGATCTATAGTAAAAAGAACTGTCTGCCAGAATACAAGTGGCAGAGAATCTTTACTTTCGAAAAAGCAAATGCTTTACTTTTTAAAAGAGGAATCTCTTTAATAAAGAAGCGGCCGACAATGGTGGACCCTACAAAGTGGCGACTTTGGTGACTTTCGGTGCAAATGCTCTACTCTTCTCAAAAAGGCGCATAAAGTAAAAATATAATAGTGACAGGCAATTACCACTGTCTGTGACCTGAAGATAAGAAAGAATCTTGGTGATCGGCACGTTCCAGTCATCCAGTTAGTCACTGCAGACAATTTGTAATATAAATAGAGGCATAGTCTCTCAATTGGGTATGAGTTTGTTTTACTACTTTTTTTATTTGTGTGCTAGTTTCAAATTTCTTCGAGTATACTCTGTAATATTTCAACTATCAATAAAAGTTTGAAGTTTTCACTATTCTTTTTAATACTACTACCTCGCATCCCCGATCCTCAATTTCTATGGTGTATATATATATATATATATATATATATATATATATATTATCCTTATAAAAGCTTTTAAGCTTCCTTACTTTCATCCCCTTCATAGAAACACCTTCCCACCATATCCTACCTCCTTCCAAACAATCTTTCCATCCCTCCATAAAATTACAAAACCTAGAAGAACTAAGACAAGTAATTTTTCCTTTACACAATTCTTATTTTGTGTAATTTTTCTATATTGTTTATGTTTAAATTCTATTATTCAAGTAAAGTTTATATTCTAGATAAATGTTGAGATTAATATATGTGTTAGAACATGATTGTAAGAGTTTTTTTTATTAAGGTGACACACCCATAGGAGGCTTGGACATGAATTAGAATTGGAAACTTAGGTGTTGAATTCGTTTTTACTGTGCAACATATTTTAGAGCTGGTTTTGATCTATCAAACTTTGTCAAAATAAAAATATGTCTAAACAAGAATCGTTGGAAATTCGAAAAGCTTTTCAACCATATATAATATGACAATATTTGGATATAAATATAATATGAGTTACTGGCTGTGCAACAGGGATGTGAAATCCTGGAACTAAAATTTGTGATCCACGTACACCTTATTTGGTAGGGCTGTTTGGATCTACTAAACCTTGTCAAAATCAAAATATGTATGAACGAGTTTTGATGGATATTTGATAAGTTTTTCAACCATATATGATACGATAATGTTGGTGTATGTTGGCCCAAATGGGTAACTGTCAACTCTATTTTGATAATCGACTAACTATGATCTGATATGACTCAATACGGCACATAAAATGACAATCGTTGTATCTCCGTTACTTCGCCGAAGACATGCCG
The DNA here is from genome assembly GCA_036927795.1 of Iris macrosiphon. Taxonomy (NCBI): domain Eukaryota; kingdom Viridiplantae; phylum Streptophyta; class Magnoliopsida; order Asparagales; family Iridaceae; genus Iris; species Iris macrosiphon. The sequence continues at coordinate 81,206,318 of JAYESA010000010.1, read as the reverse complement.
CAACAAGTCTACAAGCTATTATTGAGTCTGTATTTTATATTCATTGAGTCTTGGACAAAATATACATTGGGTTCATGTTGTCACTAGAAAACTCAAACCTATATTAAACCAGAACCTAGTCCACTCAAAACAGCCTGAACCAACCCAAACCTGGACCCAATATTCTGGAAACAGACCAACAGAGTTCGGACAGAACTCAGGGCAAACTTGGGGCAAACTCAGGGCAAACTCGGTCACCCTAAGACCCAGTTTGCAAAGTTACTCCGTGAGACCAGGATTCTAACGTTCGATTTTCTAAACGTTGGGCATCCGAACTCGGCCTGAACTCGGTTCAAAAAAACCCTATAAATAGAGATTGAATTCCACATTCTTATTAACTCATTCACTTACTTTCATATCTCTATCTTCCTAAGCTATAAATCTTCTTCATTCCCAAGATCAACTCCCAGCCTTCTAGTACCAACGTCGTTCTGATTTAGAAGTCTGATCGAGTTATAAAAAACTTGGTTTGTCAAGTTCTCTAGTGTTTGAAATCGGCGTGCCCTTCAGATCAAATATAGTATAAAGTCTTTCGAGCCTTCAGATCAAAGCTCGATGTTGTAAGAAGTTTGCAAGCCTTCGGATCAAAGCTTGTGATTCACTATTGGCGATTATAGTGGATACAACTCCGTGCAAGAGTTCTCGGGCCTAGACTAGTCCTCTCAGAGGAAAACCAGGATAAAATTATGGTGTTTATTTTTGCTCTTGTCAACTCTTACTTTACTGCATATTCATAATGAATATATCTGTTGGTACATATACTGCCTTTAGGTAGCTTAATTTTTAATTGGTGATTATTTTTTGCTACATATATACGAACTCTATTTACCCCCCTCTAGAGTTGCCACACGATCCTATAATTGGTATCATAGCGGGTACTCTCTGAATTGATTTTTGATCCCTAACGGTCCTACAATTGGTATCAGAGCCAGGTTCTCTCTGAATTAGTTTCTGATCCCAATTGCTCCTACAATTGGTATCAGAGCAGGTACTCTCTTAATACAGGCTTAAACTCCTAGTATACATATATGGGAACCTTTAGACCCTTGTACACCAATAATGGTGAAGGCCAGTCTACAAATAGACCACCCCTATTTGTTGGTACCAATTTCACTTATTGGAAGACATGTATAAGCTTTTATTTAAAATCTCTTGGTTTTGACGTATGGACTAATGTTATTGAAAGCTACAGAAAATCCACTATTATTTCTTCTCTTACTTCCAAGGTTGTTAACAAACCTTATTATGATTATACGAAAGAAGAAAAGAGGTTAGCTAGTCTTGATGCAAAAGCAATGAATGCTCTTTACTTTGCTTTAGACAATAATGAATTTAATCATATTTTTTCTTGTGCAACCTCATATGAGATCTGAAAACTTCTTGAAGCTACTTATGAGTACAGGCATGAATAAGAAGCTAGCGATATAAAAGTAGAAAAAAGTTCCAACGCAAGCATTCGGCACAAAAGCAAAGCCAGCGATTCAGACGATGACCAATCACAAAATCCAGCAAATGTGTGCTTAATGTCATTTGATCAGGTATCTACAAATCCTCTATATGATGACTTTACTTTTGATGAATTGGGTGATGCTTTTAGTGATCTTCTTAATGACCACAAGACACTTTTGGATAAATACAAGGATACTAAGAAGGAACTCAAAGCACACAAGCGAAAGATTAATAGATTGTCTATACTTTTAGATGATATTAGAGAGACACAATCTACTAGTGACGCAAATGAATTGCCTGCTATTAGATTAAACTTGCATGAAGATTTACTGAGTATTGAACAGAAAGACAAGGACTATGCCAAGCTCATGGAAGAGTTTATGATAGAGAAGAAGAAAAATAGTTGTGCTCTTATCAGATTAGATGCCTTGACTGCTAGATATATTGAGTTATATGACACATCCAAAAAGTTGGAAATTAGATTAGAAAAATAGCATATACAGACTGCTTTCCAATCTAACACGTGTCACTCAAAACCCAAGGACACTCATAAGACACAGCCCAAGAAGGCCAAACCTTCTAATCATGCATTTTATTACAAATATCCACGCAAGACACAATGCAGCACTTCACATAGTCATATTCTCCATACTGTTTTTAACACTTATGTCCATGCTACATGTTATTACTGTGGTCTACAAAGACATATTCATAACAGTATAATATTAAACAGCTGGTTAGTATGAACAAGTTAATATGGATACCATAAGCTAACAAATATGGATCCAAATCTTGGATACCAAAGTTTATGCCTAATGATGTAGGTAGAACGCCTTGTGTCAGAATTTAGCACCAAGGAGAATGTTGGTGGTTGCAAAGCTACAAATATAATCTTTCAAACAATTGTACCAACATAAGTATAGCAACGAAAGCTACTTTGGTAACATAAAAAATGTTTCCTTCCTAACTCGCTAAATTATAGAATCAAACATGTCTTTAATTTTTCAATTATAAATATGAGACTTATGATACTAGCATGCTTAGTTAATTCTTATTATTTCATCTAGCATGACTAGTGGTTGAGTGTTTTTAGATATTTTATTGACTATTGCACATGACTAAATATGGATTTGAATCATATGTTCTTAGAACACCTTATTTATTTAGTGCATATTTTTCAACTATATTTTTTTATCTTTGTGGAATGAGATTTACGATATTTGCTTAATTCTTTTGTTAACTCTGAACATTATTTTGCTGATATCTTTACTAATCCCCTAGCCAAGTATCGCCTCAACTTTATTTGTCAAGAATTAGGAATTCTGAATTTGAACGATGTATGAAGACTTAAATTGCTTGAAATTCTTTTAAATCTAAGTTCTGTAAAAGTAAAAATTATTTTGGGTATAAGCCGAAATGGCCCTTCTGTCAAAAATACGTAAATAGCCTAAGCGACACGGTATTTAAGTGTCTTTGGACCACCGCTAGCTGGGATCCGGCCCCTACAGCTAACCCAAGATGATCGGTACTTTATAGAATCATGATTTGTTAAGGTCTTTTCTGTTATTGATTGTTTCGAAGACAACAACAAATTTAATATCTACTTTTTGACTTAAAGTTGGCAACTGTTGTCGTCAAGAACTAGATTTTCTAGTTTTAACTAGGCATTTAAAATTACTTGTGATGATCAGTAGTTATTGGCTCGGTCTTTAGTAGAAATTGATGCTAATGATATTCTAGTTACAATTGGTATGTTTTCTAGGCTATATCTTTCCTATATTCTGCACTATGAAAGCTTTTTTTTATTGTGTTAATAGTATATGGAGTATCTGTAAAAGTTTATGATTATCTATATTTAGATAGGTCATACTTTGCAGAGGAGCATTCCATTCATTGAAATATTTTATTCTCAAGGATTTTGGTTCTCTGCTTTACATTCATGTTTATCTAAAGAATATTCATATAACATGCTAAAGTAATTGAGTTCAAATCCATGAACCATGGATACTCAGATAGATTTTTTTATAACTTTTGACAGAAATTCATTCATTTATGTCATTAAATAGTATCTATAATTTACTATTATGTCTTGTTTTTCTTCACTTTGTGTTTTATATGTTGTCTATATTTGCTCCACGAGCTATATTATTTTGATAAAATGACAAAGGGGAAGAAAAAAGACCGATACGTAAGACGAGTATAAAAGGACGGAAGAAGCAATACAGGAGAAGACAAGGAGAAAAAGCAATACATGAGAAGACAAGGAGACGGAAGAAGCAATACAGGAGAAGACAAGGACCGATGATGCGCCTATACCGTCATTCAGGAATTACGGGGGAGCCTTGTACTTTTCAAAGATCTGTGCCCATGTATGAATATTGATGTATCGATCACAGTTTGTCAATTATCAAAATGAAAAAGATTGTTGGCCCAAATGGATAACCGTCAACTCGATTTCGATAATCGACTAACTATGATCTGATATGACTCAATACGGCACATAAAATGAAAATCGTTGCATCTCCGTTACTTCGTTGAAGACATGCTGCAACAAGTCTACAAGCTGTGTTATTGAATCTATATTTTATATTCATTGAGTCTAGGACAAAATGTACATCGGGTTCATGTTGGCACTAGAAAACTTTAACCCATATTAAACCAGAACCTAGTCCACTCAAAACAGCCTGAACCAAAGCAAACCTGGACCCAACATTCTGGAAACAGACTAACAGAGTTCGGACAGAACTCGGTGTGAACTCGGGGCAAACTCGGAGCGAACTCGGTTATCCTAAGACCCAGTTTGCAACGTTACTCCGTGAGACCAGGATTCTAATGTTCAATTTTCTGAACGTTGGGCATCCGAACTCGGCCCGAACTCGGTTCAGAAAAATCCTATAAATAGAGATTGAATTCCACATTCTTATTAACTCATTCACTCACTTTTATATATATATATATCTTCCTGAGCTATAAACCTTATTCATTCCCAAGATCAACTCACAGCCTTATAGTGCCAACGCGATTCCGATTTAGAAGTCTGGTTGAGTTGTAAAAAGCTTAGTTTGTCAAGTTCTCAAGTGTTTGAAGTTGGCGTGCCCTTCGGATCAAATGCACGTGTGAAGTCTTTCGAGCCTTTGGATCAAAGCTCGATGTTGTAAGAAGTTTGCAATCCTTCGGATCAAAGCTTGTGATTCACTATTGGTGATTATAGTGGATACAACTTCGAGCAAGAATTCTTGGGCCTGGACTAGTCCTCTCAGAGGAAAACCAGGATAAAATTGTGGTGTTTACGTTTGCTCTTCTCAACTCTTACTTTACTGCATATTCATAATTGATATATCTGTTGGTACATATACTGCCTTTACGTAGCTTAATTTTTTAATTGGTGATTAATTTTTGCTGCATATACACGAACTCTATTCATCCCCCCCTCTAGAGTTGCCACACGATCCTACAGTGTATACGTTAGGAGTTATTGGCCGTGGAACACAGAGGTTGAATTCTTGAATTAAAATCCGAAATACTGTACACATTATTTTGTAGGCCAATTTTGACCTATTAAACGTTATCAAAACTCATATACATCTAAATAGAAAATGAAGATGATTCGATAAACTTTTCAATCATATATAATTTGATGGTATTTAGATTCATATGATAGGAGTTATGCTCTATACAACATGGTATACATGTTGGAATATTGTGCAATTTACTTTTGTGCTTTTATGCATTTACTGTCTATCCTATTAACTGTGTATGACCGGTATAGAGATGTTCTACTGAAAAGACTTTGACCCATGTCAATTCTACAGAGAGTTGCACCGGGTTAGTTATATTACTGTGTTCGGAGCTCAAAATATAAAGGAGACTATATCCGAAAGTCAAAGAATTTCGGAAGATAGCCTAATTTCGAATCTTAAACGTTGTAGCTGAACCCTAAACCTGAATAACTGTATATTAACTAGCTAAAGAAAGACACACGACACTTTAAAAATAATTGGAGGTCAATTGTCTAAGTTGTTGCCTCGTAAGGACATGGACATGTAAACACGTAAGCGATCTAATTTTTAAATCTTGTTTCCTTGGTTTTGGAATATCAGGTTGACTGTGTTCTCGTGTTACATGATATTAACACGTATAGAGAATTAATTGGTGTTATTCCAATAGTTAGAAGAATCCCTGCTAAATAAGATTTGTATTTCTGCTAAATAAGATTTATTTTCCAGTAATACGAATCAAGATGTAATACGAAGAGGAGTGGCCAGACTACTAAGCATCGTGCCTACCTGCCGCTATCTGATCCCTGATAACGGGATTATTGCCTAGATAGTGCTCGTGACACTGCGAATGTGAGATACAAACATTTTCTCTAAATTGTATCATCATCTTATAGGAAAAATTATATTGCTATTGTGTTAGTGACTTGTAGGACTTAAGGAATAATTTGGTTAAAATTATTTTACTGTGTTAAGATCACTTTAGAAGTCATTTCAAAGTCATATTATATCTTGTACTTAGAGTTTATTCGGTTTGGATTCCATTGTACTTGGTCTTCAGTATCATATTATTTCATTTATTTTACCTTCCTTGAATTGAGGACTTGCATGTCTTTGATGACTTAGTTTTATTCACTAGATGAAGGCCAGGATGAAGACGAGGTACTTTCCTTATATAATATGGACGAGTCTGAAGAGTAAGGAATGTCGTGTGTAGAACAATTTTATTTTGTGTTCTTGTATAATTATATGTGTATTAATCTTTATGGGAGATAGATATGTGGTTGTATATTTTAGTGAATAGCTTCTATACTTTCTTTTGAAGACAGAACTCAGACTTGTGAGATGTAAATAAGAAGAATGATATCTTGAATGTTCTTAGTTCTTACTTGTTGATGGTTTAGATTTACCTTATACTTTATCCTAGAACTTATAGGCAACAATCGTGGTTACGGATATAGGTTTATTCATAAATCACGTAGCCTGGGGATGCTAGTTACGTACTCGACTCATTGTATATTGGGAATGGGATGTGACACTATGTTCCGCCAGGTTATAGGCAGTCTAAATTATCTCACTATCACTAGACCATATATCAGTCATGCAGTTCATATAGTGAGTCAATTTATGTCACATCGCTCTGTTTATTATGCAGCTATTCTTCGAATCTTACGCTACTTAAAGGAAACTTTGTATCAAGGACTACACTTATCCTCTACCTCCATGCTTACTCTTCGTGCTTATTCTGATTGGACGGGAGATGTTACAGATTGTCGCTCTGCCACTGACTTTTGCATATTTTTTGGCGATTCTCTCATTTCTTGGAAAAGCAAGATGCAAACAGTAGTTGTCCACTCAAGTGTTGAAGCTGAATATAGAGCTCTCGCCCATACTACATCCGAGATTATTTGGTTATGCTGGCTTTTTCAAGAGATGGGCGTTGACCTTTCATCATCTACTCATCTCTTTTGTGATAGCAAGAGTGCTATTCAAATATCTCATAATGATGTCTTCCACGAGCGCACTAAACACATTGAAATTGATTGCCATTTTGTCGGGGATCATTTTACAAAAAGAACAATCTACCTACCTTACATTTTTTCAGAAGCTCAAATTGCAGATTTTTTTTTATTAAGTCACACCCCTTGGCTCGATTCAAATTTTTAGTATCCAAACTATATATATTTTCTAAACCATCTTGAGTTTGAGGGGGAGGGGTGGGGGGGGGGGGGGGGATTGTTAAAGAAAGAATCATACATCTATACACATTTGTTATAGCCATTACAAACATTCCATCCTAGGAGTCTTTTCTTCTCTAGAATTCTACCGTTCCACTCTTTCCATATTTTTCTTTCATTGTAAAGTGTATAAATTGAGACTTACCTCTAATGAATACAGAAAATTGTTCCGTTCTTCATTGCTAACAAAGATCACCACACACGTTACCACTTCGGAAGACATGTATTTGTGGACTCTTTTTTTTTAGGATGCATTTGATTGCCAGGTGGTAAATAAATTTTTTTTTTTAATTTACGGAGTTATTTTACTAGAAAAAATTTTATGGAATTAAAAAAATATAAAAAAATTAATTTGGGTGTTCAATTATCATTATTTTCCATATAAATAGTTATTTTTATGGAAACTAATATTTTCCATAGGGTTGAATAATAGTAAAAATATATATTAAAAAATAAATTTTTGGAAAATAATTTTATAAAAAATATAAGCTATCAAACACTACAATTAGTAAAAAAGTCCAACCACCTTACAGGGTTACAACTGTCACGTGACGTCCCCAATTGAGTAGGGGTGGGGTGAGTTAGGGGTTAGGGGTTGATCCGTTGGGATCCATGTAGCAGGGGGAGAGAGGGTTGTAAGAGGGTTGTTGGCCTTTGGTTGTAATCTAGGCATTATTAATTCAAGAAGTACAAACATCGGCAAAACTTCAGGTGGCAACTGCTCATGGAAATCCAACCTCCTCCAGCTACAGCCGAAATTAATAAAGAAGCATGCACTTTGGTGAATTTTCTATGGTATAATCTCCAATAGTCCATTGAAAATTCTAGAGAACGAACATATTCATTCATAAAATATAAAGTTGTTATAGTTGGCAAAACTTCAGGTGGCAGCTGCTCATGGAAATCCAACCTCCTCCATCTACAGCTGAAAATAAAGAAGCACGCACTTTGGTGAATTTTATATGGTGGTATAATCTGCAATAGTCCATTGAAAATTCTAGATAACGAACATATTCACAAAATATAAAGTTAGTTGGAGCCATCAGTTAGTAACCCCATTGCTATTTTGTAGGGTTTCGTGAGAAAGGAAGCAAGGTGACAAACGAAAGATTACAGAACCTATGATCTATGCAGTAACAATTAAAATAATAATAATCTTGTTAAGATAGTCTGCAAATTTAATAACATACTAATAGTCGAAGTACTTACTAATCTTGCTTACATGCAATAGTTCAGTATATAATCAAAGTATTATTGCTCATGAACCAAATTCTACAAGCACCAAATGTATAAACGTCTACAACTCATATAGTAAAAACTTTGCTTGTAGCTTCTTTCTCGAGCTCCTATTGTGTTTCTTTCTTTAAAGTACATGGACTGTTAGGGTCTGCTTAATAACGATATTTTTATCGATTTTGAAATATTTTTGAATAGATCGTTTATGAAGTATTTTAAAAAAAATTGTTTGTTAAGTTTTTTAAGGTACTAGTTTTGGATGGCTAAAAGTCTCTCAAAATCGATATAGTATAATTTTTGGTCTCTTTATAAACACCTAAAATCGATAGATTTTAAAAAAAATATTATATTTTTATTATATTTATATCCTCACAAAAAATATATAATTATAATTACTAATAACTTATTCTATTTTTTTCTTTCTCATCTATGTTTCTCTTCTTCTTCCAAATTACGACTACTTTCTTCGATAAATTCTTAAAATCTCTCTTCTACTTTCAACCAGACGTTTTTATTATTTTATTTGTTTATATTATTTTGATCAAATATGAATTTCTTCTTCCTCCAAATTTATTTTCTACTTTTATCCAGACGTTTCTATTATTTTATTTATTTCTATTATTTAATTTATATATGGACATATAGATAATTTTATTCGTGTAAAAAAATTCAGAACCGTTCCTTAATGAATTATCAAGCATAGGTTAAACTGATTTAAAAGTCGCTACTTAAAACTATCCAAAATCGGTCGAACAGCTCATAACCAGTACCCTAAAAAAATCTTATAACCAGTAGTCCTACAGTTGCCAAACAAATCCTTACGGATAAAGATTGTTGATTGGGCAGCCCGACATAGTTTTTAATTATAAAAGAGAGGTGATCATCTTTCCTGAGCCCACAGTAAAACTTAAACTTGAAACATCCTTCGTCTCAATTTGAAAAATGATACTAAAAACACCATCAATTTCAAATAGAAAGAAATTTCGTCTTGGGCTGTTTCCCTTCCAAGTAGGATATCGAAACCATGACGATTATATTCTAATATACTCGTCTACGCTAACTTTGCACTATTATATTAAATATCAAAATTTTCTTTGATGAGAACCCAGAGAGCGACAACAAGATTACAGGTTAGCTAGATATTAAGGAAGTAATTTGACTCTTTAACTTTTTTTATATTAAATACTCATCTATATATTAAATACTCATCTTCGCTAACTTTGCACTATTATATTAAATATCAAAAATATCTTAGCAACCTACAACCAGGGCACATTGTTTTAAGGAAAATGCTAAGTTTACAACCAAATGCTTACAACCTTCTTACAACACACACCACCCCCCCCCCCCCCCCCCCCCCCTCTCTCTCTCTCTCTCTCTCTCTCTCTCTCTATATATATATATATATATATATGATTTTTTTTTAAATAAAATAATATATTTATATATAATTGCAAGAAAGGGGAAGAGTTTGGTAAAATTACAAAGAAGGGGATAACTCGCCAACTGAGTTGGCGAGTTGTTGGGGCCCACCAACTGACCGCCAACTCAGTTGGCGGGTGGGAGTTGGGACCGCCAACTGAGTTAGCGGTGGAAGTTATATATATATATATATATATATATATATATATATATATATCTTTCTAAATCAATTAAATTTTGTAAATGGATAATAACAAAGTATCTATTATAATATTACAAAAAATTTACATTGATAATACCAAAACAAAAATATTTATTAAAAATTTAAATAATACAAAAAAATATCAAATAAATAGTATTATAGGATACTTTAACAAATGCACCTACAAAAAATGTCAAAAGTAGTATATACCCTAGTAAGAAAAAAAACTAGCAAATCCTCCAAAAAGTAGTATATATTATTTCTTTCTAAAGAATTTCACTTATATATATATATATATATATATATATATATATATATATATATATATATATATATTTGTTAACATATGTTTTTGTTAGATATTTGTATATATCTACATAATTATTTAACAAAAAATATGTTAGATAATTGTTAGATATTTTTTGTTTAACAGATAATATATATTAGATAATTTTCACTAATATACAATTAACTAATATATATAGATAATATATATTAGATAACAGATAATTTCACTTTTTTGTTTAACAGATAATATTAGATAATTGTATACAGATAATATAGATTCTAAATATATACAAATATCTACAAAAAAATATATATATATATATTAAATATATATTATCTATATATATTAGATAATACTATTTATTTGATATTTTTTTGTATATATATATATATATATATATATATATATATATATATATATATATATATATCTACAAAAAAATATCAAATAAATAGTATTATCTAATATATATAGATCATATATATTTAGAATTTCACTAATTATGTAGATATATATAGATAGATAATTGTATATAGATATTTGTATATATTTAGAATCTATATTATCTGTATACAATTATCTAATATTATCTGTTAAACAAAAAAGTGAAATTATCTGTTATCTAATATATATTATCTATATATATTAGTTAATTGTATATTAGTAAAAATTATCTAATATATATTATCTATATTATCTGTTAAACAAAAAATATCTAACAATTATTTAACATAT